>APFE031013725.1:7729-19352 GCA_000404065.3 Pinus taeda
AGACTGAGTATAGATCAAGTCTAGATATTGTGCATGAGCAATAACTTGCTCTTCAGTGACGACTCCTCCCTTTGCCACATCTTCTGTAATAGAAGGTAATAATGACTTAATGAACCATTCAACCAATGGCTGATTAGGAACATATGTTTTTACCATTCTACGATGACATCACCACTCATGAATACGATCGGATATGTGAGTAGCCATCGTTTGTTTGGAAATGGTAAGCAGCTCAGTTCCTGTTTCGTACCTTATGGGTAATTGAAAATGGGTTAAAAAGGTTGTGGCTAGGGTACTGAAGTTATCAAACGAAGCTCTAGGCAATTTGACATACCATTTTTCTGCCAGACCAGTTAACGTTCATTGAAAGAGGCGAAGTCTGATCGAGTCATCATTGAGAGTGTTGGATGAACACCATAGATGAAAGGTAATCACATGATTCAATGGGTCTTCACCTGGATTTCCATTAAATTTAGGAATATCAGATGGAAATTTATGCGGAATCGTCGGGCACCAAGGGGCATAGGCAATTGGATCATTCATTAGTCAATTTAGATCTGGCAACTCTAAAGTTGCTAGAAAGGGCAACTGTTGATTCAGGCTTGGCGAAGCATACCGAGGATAAGATGGAATTGCCTGAGCGGTTGGTCTTTGAATACCAGCATAATGCATTTGATGTTGGTAACTTTAATAAGGTTGATGGGCATGACCGTTATGATATGGTTGATATTGACCGTTTTGATTATACGGTTGACCATCACTTGCAAAGACTTGTGGCTCATATCCTTCGTAAACTTGTTGGAATTGTGGTTTTTGGTATTGCACCAGCCATGGTTGTGAAGCCATGAGTTGTTGTCCAGTACTGACTGTTTGACCAAGATGGGAAGTGATGGTCCCCGTTTGAACCTATGTCATTCCAATAATCGGTGATTGCGGTTATGTCATAGGGACAAGAGGTTGTTGTATTACAACCTGAGAAACCTGAGGTTGGCATACAACTCAAAACACTTGTACTTGCGACATTGCCACAATAGCCGACATAGTGGGGATATTTGTCATAGGTAAACTTTGTTGCATTGAGTATACAACTTTTGGTTGTTGAGGCAGGATTGGCACCCAACCACTAGATGTAATTCCAACATAACCTAAATTTTGTTGTGAACTCTCGCATGGCCATCCTTCCAAAGAAGACAATGGAAGGGTATACGACCCTCCATACGGTACTAATCCAATGCTCAAAGGAATCATTTGCCTTTGGGGACCGGATTGCCCAAATTGACCACGTGAAGGATCAATTTGTCAACTCTCAACATAAGAGATTCCAGATACAATTCAGGACAAACAAACAGGAGCAATCCATACTGTCGAAATAGCCCCTGGATGGACTCCATCTAGTGATTGAGAGCTAGTTAGGGGAGATGGCACGCCAGCGAACATCGTTGTAGTAGTAGCAGGAATTTCTACCATTGTTGTGTTAGATGACGTAGTCCTAGTTGTCGACAGTCGTTCTGAAATATTAAGCCTATCCAAAAGATTCCTTAGCGATTCTTCAGGAACTTCCAATGGTGGGAGAATAACTTCTTATGAAGAAGGATATAGCGTGATCCCAGCTCCAAATTGCATTGGAGTGTTAGATGGAGGATCTTCCACAATCTCTTCTATGGCAATCAATCCAAGAGGAAGAGGTAGACCGTCAGTTCCGTAAAATATTTCTGGTGCTGAAGAAGATATAAGTTCTGCATCAACAAATGTTTGGGGAGTAACACCTTCCGAATCAGCTGTAGATGGAGCTGGTTCAGAAATAGAAGTGTTTGCCATCACACTAGGATCGGTTGTAATGTCCTTTTGTTGCTGTGGAATTTCTTCTATAGGGGTAGGGATACCAGAAATATTTGGAGTAACCAGAGTCTCTGAGGATGTCAGAGTACTTGCTCCAACTAACCTAGGGGACTTTGATCTGGTCAAACGAGTTCACTTTGTCCGGAATAGTTTCATTTCCGGAGTCAACGATGGTTGACTCGTAAGTCTCCATGAACGATGGGGTTTTGATTGACTTTCTTCCACGATTGCAGATTACTTGATCAACTCAAAATAAAAAGGGGAAAATGTTTCTAAATTAAATGAATTTTAGATGCTTTGACACAACTTGTTATTTCAATTTTTAAGAGTTGAGAAAAAAAAAGATGACTCTAGTCGCCTTCAATTTTTTAATGAGCCTGAAGTGACAAGTGCTTAGATGGACCCTTTCCTTTGAGGAGTTTGAAGAGGAGCGAAAGAGACTACCCTAGAAGTCTAGGTAGAGGGATTACCAAACCAATCACAAAACTACAAAATACTTTTATGGTACGGCAGTCAATCTTCATGAATGTTGTGTTCATTGCATTGTGATCGATAGGGTGGCAGACATGACTTCCTAAGGATAAAGGATATAGCCTATTGTAGTCTCCCAATATATACTCAACGGTACGTGGGAGCACAAGTCCGTAATGGCACTTATCGTCTCAAAGTGGACGAATCACCCAACCAACAATGAAAGCAAGAGTTACCAGGTTTTATGACACCGGAATACGTCTCTAGCCCAGACTTCTAGATGTTGTGTGTTAGGTTCGAAAGCGTTTTTAGGTTCATTAAATTTATTTTATGGCTAATCTTGTTTAAAAATTTTCCTTTCAGTTTCACCATGTGATGTATGTATACAATTCCTAAAATGCAGTCTAAGATGATAAACAATCGTTTAATCTTCTTTTACAATGAAAATCCTAGCTACTAAGGAAAGAGAACTGAGGTTCTTTCAACAAAGAGCACAGAGCACACACTAAATGCACTTTCCTAAATCAAACCAAGCAGTCTAAATGCAAATGCACATGGATGTATTTGTTTTCAACCTTCTTAATGTATGAATGACAAGAAGAACACTAAGTGCCAATCTGAATCATTTTCCAAAGCGACAATACTAACAAATTTCTTTTCAAAATGAAGTGAAGATAAGGACGACACTTTGCGATTTCGAAATGAAAACTATTTTTGACACTTGAAAAACTACTAATTCGAATCACATACAAGAGTAACAATACAATCGACTATCAAGAACAATGGGATTCTCTTCTATGATTGAAAACGACACTTGCGACACTTTCAGATTAAGAAACAACAATCTGATTATGCAACTTCTTTGTAAAAGAGAACTGAAAATGGTGCACAATACATAAAAACACTTACAGTTATTTTCACAATAGAGGCAGAGTGATGGAAGAGAAGGGGGTTTTGATAGAGATATACTGACCACAGACAACAAAACTCCTTAATAGAACTGAAAAGAGTGAAGAAAAACCAAAGTTTGAAGGTAAAATTATCCTTCCCTGACCATCACACCTGTCACAGAGGGAATGCAGTATGCATCTCATCTACTACACATGGGAGGTGTGATGCATACAGACTACCTTGAAGAGAGGGTGCGATGGTACCAGTGCAAGACTTTTATCCAGTCTTTGATCACAATTCGTAGTTCAGTTCAGGGATTTAGGACAAGTGATGTTCAGTAAATATAAATCACAGGGGTTGATCTAAGGAGGTTACTAGAGCCACCACTAGGGCAATTAGAATGTTTACAGATTTATTTTTCAATTTATAAACAAAACCCAGAGATAGACTGAAGCAACATTGATCTACTTTGCATTTGCATAGCAAATGCAGTTCGAAGTCTAGCTGGATTGACTTTAGGCTCCATCTATAAGTGTATAAAACAAACAAAATAGACCAGCAATCAATCTATTCGGTCCCCCAACGGAGTCGCCATTTTGTTAGCAGGAATAGTGTCCACTTAGAGCTGCTATTCCCACTAAGACTGCTAGCTATCTTAGAAACAAACAAGTAAATACTACTTTCGCTTTCCTTTATAAAAACAGATAAGAGGGGAACAAAGGACACCAACCTTAGTCTTGCGCTTGGTTCCGTGCCTGGTTCCTCTCCTTCCTGATATATGTTTGCCACTTCTTCTTCATCTACCCAACTTCAAAGAGCACCTGTGGAATCAAAGGAGCATAATACTATTGAAGAACAAAGATCTATAGTCATAAACAACACAAGACCAGATATGTATTGACCACACAAATTCATATACAATCAAACATACAAGAATGTAGAGGAAAACTTGAATAGCTTTATTAATATCAAGAATAGCAAGAGGATTACAAAGAATTGTTCCAATCCAGAATCATCCTCCAGCAAGAAAGCCCTTCCTCACCTCAAGCAAAGCTTAGATCACCAAACACTATGAAGTTACACCAGGAAACCAACAACACTTCTCTACAAGATACAAGATTCCAGCCTCTGGATCTCTGTGATGAGGGGTCCATATATAGATGATTGTAGGGGGGTGAGTCAGCTTCTGGGTTTTTTGATTAGTGTCCTCTCTCTGGTAGTTCCTGATTCCACTTGGAGATTGATGATCTCCTATTCATCCCTGGGCGAAAATAGAGAGGCAAGTGTCAGAGGAGAAGTTTATGGAAGATTCTATGAACCTCCACCTCACAAACTGTCTTTTCCATTTGTCAATTCTTTCCCATCGCACCCTAGAGAAGGGCCATCTAGTATGCATCGCACCTTTTACACTAGGAAGGTAGTATGCATCGTACCCTCTGCATTGGGCATTCTGTATGGTCTAGTTTTGTCCATTTCTGAGCAATTTTCTGTGGAGAAATTCTGGGAGATGATGTAATCAGCTGACCTTGTTCCTTTAGGTAGTGAAGCAACACTTTTAGGGACTTGGGAGCCCTTAGTTTATGGACATTTACGATTGGGGTTGCAGTGCCCAAAAATGTCTATAACACAAGTCTCTGTCCAATGAGTTGGCAGAATTGAAATAAAGGTCAAGCGAGGCCATAGTAGAGTAGCAAGCCTCCCAAGTTCAACTTTCTGAGAAGGAATGCCGACTTTGAAAACAGAAGTAAATGGATGGCCAAGTATGAACAAAGATGGAACATTATGTTGAATTTTGAGAGTATGGGCATGGACCTGTACTATTCATTTCATCAAGAATATCATTTAGAAAAGACATGCTCACAATGGAACCATAACATGAACACTCTTCTTGCACATTTTATCAACACAATTCTTTCTGATGATTAGACTAAGCCTGCGAAAGAAAAGGAAGAAATCGTTGTGATCAAAGAAACTACAAGCATGGGGCATGCAGTAAACACATTAAATTGCATACTCACAGTTGGAAAGAGCACTCCCAAAAATCATCCACTTAGTGATGGGCCGACCCATATGTAGAACAACCGGTATAATTTTAGAAGTCAGGAGCTAGCCATCGAACAAGAGTTGACAAGGCATAAATCGAAAGAGAATTTGTTAAGGAAGATTAGTCTACTTGTCAACTTAACACAGAACACTCAGAGAAAGTCTGGAAATGTAGGTACGATGAAAAGTAATTCTATAAGAAGTAACAGTAAGTTTATCACTCTAGAAGTAATGGACCAATTTATTCCTCTAGACACTTTAGCACACTCTCCCACACTGGATTACAACATAGTTAAAGAGATGAAGAAATCTGGCATGAATTTTTCACATTTCTAATTAACCAAGATTGTGAGCCAATGGGACATGCCCCTATGCGTACTCAAATAGTCTACCTCAAGTAAAAATGATTCTTCATAGGATGGATCTGGTACGTCCTCTAGTTCTCTCAAATCTATACTTAATGCTTTAACATTAGATGAAAAAACATTATGCCCTCCATTTTTGTTAACATTTGAACTTTTCAATTACAATGTACACAATTGCATAGTTGATTCTGGTGCATCGGTAAATGTAATGCCTCTATATATCACAAAGAAAATAATTTCCAAATGGGATAAAATGGATGCGCATATCATTCAACTGAACAAGACTCTCGTCCATGCGATTGGTGCACTCAAAAATGTGCTAATAATCTTATCATTTGACGAACGAGTCCACCAATATATAAATATAGTAGTTATGGACATTCCAAAAGCATATTGTGTGTTGCTGAGAAGAGACTAGTCCAACAAGTTACAGGTGTATTTGTGATGGACTGGTCACATTTGTGGCTTCTATACAGGGGAAGAAATAATCAGATCGAGGTGAACTTAGAGTGGGACATGAAACACATAGTAAATCCCTTAGAAGTAGAAAACGAGCCAATGGATTTGAAAGATCTCATATTTGGAAATTTCTTCTTAGAAACTAATCTGGGGTGTTATCCCACTCATCCATCCCCAATTCCACTAGACACACAGTTGGAGCTCCTTCCTAATCTAGCTGGTGAAAATGCCATATGTATAGTTTGTAGTAGTACTAGTAATAGTACTAGTGTAGCACATAGTCCTTGTACATATGAGTTTTAGACTTTATATTTTGATGGTTCCAAAACATAGGAGGGCTCTAGAGCTGGTTTTGTTTTAGTAAGACCATGATAGAGGAAACATTTGACCTCCATATGCTCGGAATTAAAGTGCAAAAACAATACCGCAAAATACAAAGCACTCATCTTGGGCTTGCAAAGAGCCATCGACCTTAATGTTGCAGTTCTTAAAGCAGTAGGTGAATCATAAATTATTGTACGATAGGTATGTGATACTATACACTGTGTGTCACCTAATTTGAAAATTTATCAACAAGAGGTATGGCATTTGACTTCACATTTCCAAGATTTTAACATTATTTTTGTTCCTAGAATACGCAACGTAGCTGCAGATGCATTGGAAAACATTGTTTCTAGGTTATCACCACTTAGGGATGGTTTTTCTATAGAAATTATTTATAAACCATATGTCCTTGATAATATTACTAATTTATGAATTTTCAATGGTAACCAATAGGTACTGTACTTTATGGTGAATGTTGATGTATTCCATCACGCAGCCATCAATGAAGACGAGCATGAGAAAGCATTGCAGGATGAAGTTTGCGCAAGTAAAGAGAACCCAATGCCAAAAGTTGTTGTATCATTAGAAAAGATATACAACTTGCATAATCATGTATGAGGGCCAGTCAATGAAAAAACCCATAACGCAACATTGTCGCACCAGTAAATAAATCTTGGAATAGAAAATGATCTGAAGTTTGTCAATCTTGTTACTTGCTGCAAACCACAAGAGTGGAAAGTTTTTATCCACTTATTTAAATAGTAATGGGATGTATTCACATGGTCATATGATGATCTCATAACTTATGACACATGATAATATAGCATGTGATTCCAATCAAAGAAGGGGCCAAGCATTTTCAACAAAAGCTACACAAGGTACATTCGACACTTGAGCCCCTGATTCAAAAGGAGTTCAGGAAATTGTTGGATGCTTAGATCACATATAAATTGTGTCATTCTACCTGGGTATCAAACTTGATCCAGTTTAGAAATAAGTCCAAGGAAATCTATTTGCGTGTTTATTTCCACAACTTGAACCGCGTCTTGGACAAAGACAATTACCCCATGTCATCTATGGAACATATACTACATAGAATATCGAGGTCAGAGATGTTTTCTTTGTTATATGGATATTTTGGTTACAACCAAGTTCTAGTCTCAGAGCTTGAAAGACTAAAAACAACATTCCGCACAAAGTGGGGTACTTTCGAATTCAAAATAGTGCCATTTGGGTTGATCAATGTCGGCATCAATGTGCTGTGGACATCACATTCCACGGACTGATCGGAAAAAGTGTAGTGGCCTACCTTGATGAAGCCGCCATATTTTCCAAGAAAATATCCGACCACATATGCCACCTGAAGAAACGTTTCGAGTGATGTCACAAGTATGGGATATCCTGTAATCCCAAAAAGAGTATTTTCACAGTGTCCAAGGGTAACCTCTCCAGCCATATAATTTCCAAAAGTGGGATTAAAGTAGACTTGAAAAGGGTCAAAAAAATTATGTAGATCCCCTTCCATGTGAACAATAAATCTATGTTCATCTTTGATTACGCTCAAATTGTGAAGCCAATACAGGAGATGGTAAAGAAGGATGCAATCTATATATGAGATAAAAGGGAAAAAGGACATGTTTTCCTATATTAAGGAAGTCATTGTAGAAGCACACACTTTGTACAAACCGGATTTTAGTAAATATTTCCTACTCTACACTTTCATTTCTGACACTTATCTCATCGTTTTGCTTACACAAAAGGATGATCAAAACAATGAGCAACCAATATCTTTCATGAGTGTGATCCTCCAGGGACCTAAACTCAACTATCCCACCATTGACAAGAAAACATACACAATTTATAAGGTGGTGAAACATTTCCAACCCTATCTCTTGAAAAATCATTGTATCATCTTTGTTTCACACCCAACAGTCAGATCATTGTTCGTTCATCAAGAGTTGAGTGAAAGAAGAGTGAAGTAGATGATCAATTTATAGGAATACAATTTCAAGTTCAAACTAGTTCACACGATCAAGGGCAATGGTCTTTGTCAGCTAGCAGTAGAAGCGGTGGATGAAAAAGAAGAATATCCTTCCATATGGGAGTAGGAGATCTAAATGTATAATGTTGAGCGAGCTCCTCTCACTACCATCACAAACTCTTGGTAAAATGTATGCTGATACCTTGAGAACAACACTATGCCCTCCCTTTTATCTGCACGAACAAATACGGCACTCGTACTTCAAGCATTATCTTATGAGTTGGTGCATGGGGTGCTTTTCATAAAGCAACATAACGGAGTATTGTGTGATCTCCACAATGAACCAGTCAGGGGACACTTTGTGGGTAACACCACTACACATAAATTTACACAGGTCGGTTTATATTGGCATACATTATTCAAAGATGCTCATGCTTATGCTCGCAAGTTTCCATTTTGCCAAAGGTGCACCAATTGAAGCAAGAAATCAACTGCCCCATTGCAACCTATTGCAGTGGAAGAACCTTTCCAACAATGGGGCTTATATGTCATTAGAGAAATATTTCTGCATTCGTCAAAGCAACACCGCTACATTCTCTTTGCTATAGACTAATTTACATGGTGGAATGAAGAAGTTCCTGCTATATGGATTAATTCACGGGTGGTTGTGGTGGAAATACCCTCTAGGATCTTCCCGGGATCCTTGGCAGATAGATCAAATTAGCTACAGCTAGCACAAAGAGAAGTGCACATATCCATATCAATGAAATAATAATCAAAGCAGGATGGAAGAGTTTTACCTCATACCTTGGGGCAGTGTTGTAGGAGAATCCAATGTAGTGGAGTGGATGACCCCTTAGCTAGCTCCTAGATCAATACCTGCACATAGACAAGACAGAAAGTAATACTACAACATATAATCTTGATAATCAAAACAAGAATACATAATGATATCTAGCTACACATATCTAAGCTACTCCTAAGAAATGGTATTGCATAAAAAAGTAAATGAATCATCACATCAACACCATGGACTAGACAACACAACTACAGGTCTATATTAATGATAGGAAAGAGTGATTACAACCATCAGCTACATCAAGATTCCCTTACTCCTCCAGCTCTCCTCTCTCTCTCTTCTTAACCTCTTGGTGATCTAATGTCTCATGCAAAGCTTCTGTTATCACTCAGGTTGTCCCTTGGCTCCTATTTAGGGATACAGCCGAGGTAACCACAAACCAATCTTTGGATTGCAGGTTCTAGCCCACCTGCAATCAGAGAGGGCTCTCTCTTAATGATTCAACTTTGTTGATGATTTTAGGCTAGCTTTTAGCTCAGGATTTTTTTTTTATGTTTGGATGGCAGGTGGAAATTTCAAGCAAAGAGGCAAGGTAAGATGTGATAAGTTTCAAACCATTGGGCATGAAGTCATGGATTAAGGCTTTCTGTTGCGTTTTCTTGGTCACGAGAGGATTAAGGAGCAGGATAGCCACACATGATATAGTTATCAATTTAATGAAAGGATGGACTGAAGATCAGAGATGAAAGGCAAAGGAGAATCTTTCATCACACTGAAAAAGAGGAGAAGTGAATGAATGGTTATCTAGGAGCAGCTAAGAATTCCTAAACTCTCATTCATATGTGAAAGAAACAGCGTAAACAAGATCATTTAAGTATACATGTTCAAAACTATTTTTGATGAAAACATGGAAAAATGCAGAAATTGAGCTTAAGGTGTAGTTAAACAAATCCTAAGCTATTCTTCTTTTCTACAATTTAGATGGCGGAACGGTGGTAAAACAAAATATGAAAAATTAACAGAGTTTAGAAACACTTATTGAACCATGTAGAAGCACAGGAATTTCGTAATCACTTCTTGGCCAATTAAACACATCAAACAGTTTCGAAATCCATGCTTTCAGCAGTCTTTGATTATAGAAAGTATGACAGTTACAGTGCGGGTCTCTGCTTGAAGAAAATGTCGAGATATCAAAAATTAAGCAACTTTCTTGACTCACCAACCAACCCCTACTCCATCTTTCAAGGTGGTATATATAAGCAAAATATCAGAAAGTCATTTATTATAGTTGACCTAAACAGGTCTGCTGGAAAGCTTTTTATAAAACCTAAGTGTTGCTGGAATTAAATGCAGGTAAGTCCTTTGGGCTGCGCTAGAGGCAGATGAATCAAAAAATTGCAATGTGACCCTTGGAGGCTCGATGCAGTACTGCTGGAATAACTGTGCTTCGGGATCTGTAGTTTATGTTCTGGTGTGAGTTAAATGTGCAATAACCATGATTTGAAAGTTTTGAGTGGCTTCGCCCTCTTTCTTTGACTTTGCTAGAAGGTATTAAATTTTCTCCTGCTTTGGGCTGCGGTTAAGATCTTCGCTGATACTCTTTGCCGCTACATTGATGATTTCCGCCGCTTGCTGATACTCTTTGACATGCCTTTTCCCTGTTGATTTGATCTGATACTCTTTAATCTCTGTCTCTGGTCCTTTTGTGTCTTTAAACCGGATTGATTTGGAAAAATCAGGCGATTTCGGGTTTTTTCAATGCAAAACAGGCCCAGGAATCAAAAGATTCCCCAAAATGGCTAATCGCGGATCGAAAACTGCCTCCGTTCCTTGTTCCGGAGCTCCGAAGTGCGATTTTTCTTCCTGCGCGAATTTTCGATTTTTTGGCTGCTGACGTCAGCAGTACAACGGATGATGTCAGCCTGCTGACGTCAGTGGTGGGTCCCTGGTACAAATGTGATGTGGTAGGGTGCTCATACTTGAAGGCGATGCGATGAATTTCTTCCGATGCGATCGCAATATCGCGTCGGTGGGGAACGGGAAGGTATTTTATTTGGACATGCGATGCTTGCGACTGCCAATCGCCGATATCGTGATATCGCATTGGGTAACAACGGATGGGGCATAACTTATATGGTGAGAATATTGCGATTCGGCGATGCGAGATGGGTTGTTAGGATCTACAGAGTGTTAAGGAAATCGGCAAGGGGTCTATTGCGGTCGGAAGGAGTGAGCAGGTGCGTTAGAAAAGCATTTGAGGCCTCGGAAGGGGTCTGATAACCTAAAAAGGGATTTTATACTTTGGAAGGAGTCCATTGCATTTATAAGATGGTTTGAAGGGGTAGAATGAGGGCTCTTGCTAAGTTTCAGATAAACTGAACAATTCCCGGGGGTACTTATGGTTATTTTTCAACCAGGGGGGGGGATATTTACATAGGGGATGATTTACAT
>APFE031013741.1:2284-62462 GCA_000404065.3 Pinus taeda
TCCTACAGGATGTCTACAGGGGATTCTACAGGATACTCAGAGGTTTCTACAGGATGTCTCTAAACTGCTACAGGATGACCTACCGTGGAGGTTTGAAGTGATGGAGGAGTGATGGAATGGTAGGGAGAGATATGTGAGGTAGGGATAAGGCTGGTGATGGCTCAGAAGTGAAAGAATGAGATGGGAAATGGGTGTAGGGAGCATGTTGGAGGTAAAGGGTGATGTCAATGAAAGGTTGGGAAATGAAGCTACATGAGGAATGGAAGATAGAACGAAGTGAAGGTCGAGGAGATATGCTTGCATGCATGATCAAGATGGAGGAGATGGTAATGGAACGAGAGAGAGAGGAGTGTAAATGAAACAAATGATTATGATTGTCACCAAACCAAAAATGCATCAACCTAAATTACTTATGCCATGAAGTCAATGAACAACAATCCAAAATGCGAAGAGAAATATGTATGAGGCTGTGATGAAAGTATGTGTGCATGTGTGAATGACAAGGAAGCATCTAATCAAAACCGTGACTGTATTGCAGCAATCATCAAGTAAAGTAATGCGTGTTTTCGGTGGCTAGTTGTGGGTTGCACCCCAATCTTCAAGAGAGATGGCAATGAGCCTTAACAACCATTTTTCTGGAGCTCCAATTGATGGTATCTATCCTTTGCTACACTAAGCAAGTGGAAACAACTGCACCATAAGCAAAATCTATCCTACTCATAAGAAAACTAAATCACCAAATTGTAATTCGAATTGCATGTGCAAACGAAAACTTAAAGTGCTGGAAATGAGATGGAAACAACACTACAGCAGAGGGGATCTATGGCTCTCAGGTTGGGCCCTAACCTGAGAGCTATAGTCTCCTTAAGAAACTCAGAACTAGATCACAAACTACCTTCTTTATTCATAATCTGATGTCATGCCCAATTGGCTTACAAAAAGGAACGAAAACTGAACTGTGCTCCAAAATTACAATAACAATACAAGAGTTTCAACAACCTATCTAAGGCTAAGGCCTTCATACTTATACAAAAACGATGATCCACCAAGTGCCCTTGATTTTAGGAGCTCCGCTGTCCAACTAGAGTCTAACTGCGGATCCTGTAGGTCAGTCATAACTACTGTTCCTGTAAACCAGTTTATGACTGTTGTTTCCTGTAGGACAGCTGGCTGCTTCTGAAGCTCGGAGGGGAGATTGATTGGAGCTCGGATTTCTTGGTGGGAATCACGAGGAATGCCCCCAAGCCCGTGGACATTACTTCCACGAAATCAGCAGAGCCACCTCATTGTCTCCTTGTCTCCTCTTGCGTTGTCTCTTGCTCCTTTTTAATGCCAAAACCTGGAATCTCAATGTATTAGTCACATAGATAAAGTGTCTAACCTTCTTCCTACAAACAACATGAATAAACTAAGAAATGCATGCATAAGAAAATAAAAATGAATGGTTTGAGCAAGTAAAATAGGCCAAAATGAGCCCAAATTGTACCAAAATTGGGGCTCATCAGTCTCATCTACCTCACTACTACTAGACCAGACATTTCATTTGCTGTTGGAATCCTCTCCAGGTTTATGAAAAAACCTTGTGAGGGATATTGGTCTGCTGCAAAAAGAGTTCTAAGGTACTTGAAGGGAACTCAAGATTTGGAATCAAGTATACACAGGTGGACGACTTCAGCTTGATTGGATATTCTGATTCAGACTTTGATGGAGACAAAGAAACTGGAGTATCTACTTCAGGATATGCTATGAGTCTTGGATCAGGAGCTGTCTCTTGGAGATCACGCAAACAATCAGCTCCAACAGATTCCACAACAGAAGCAGAATACGTGGCAGTAGTTGAAGCAACGAAAGAAATTGTGTGGCTCAGGAAAATTCTTGAAAATTTAAAGGTAAAACAAGTGCAATCAACTCCACTCATGATTGACAACACCTCTGCATTAAAGTTGGCCAAGAACCCAAAGTTCCATGATCGTACAAAGCACATCAATACTAAATATCATCTGATTCGAAATCATGTTGAGGCCAAAACACTCCATCTTTGTCATTGTTAAAATGAGCAAATTGCAGACAGCTTCACCAAAGCGCTTGGAAGAGAAAATCTCGAAAGATTCAGAACGATGCTTGGACTCACCAACATCCCTTCAGATTAAGGGGGGGATGTTGACACCTAATCCTCTGCGATTGGGTGAATTTGGAATGTGAACAATCATCAAGAAGATGAACTGAGCAGTCACATTCTTGTATATAACAATAGCTACCTAATGAAATAAACGAATCAGTTTTATTGCCTTTGGAGAGTTGCTACCTAGCCTGTCAATATACTCATGCCTTTTTAACTTTTACAGGGGTGCGCACCCATAATACAAAGACAAAGCAGTCAGGTGCGGAGGAGACATGAGCATTAGGTGCGGGACCGTAGGTAATGCAAAGAGAAAGTGTGGAACCAGAGTTTTAGATACTTTTGAGGGTTTTCTCTTATTTTCAAGGCTTGATATAAGGAATTGAGGCTTAAGACTTGCAAAGGAGGAAAGTATGAGTGGTAATGGATTCACACAGATTGAAGAATGTCAAGGTGACAATTTTTTGTGGAACAGATTGCCCCCTAAAGTGCGAAGTCTGTAATAGATGAAGATAGAGTTTGTCATCTATGAAGAGTGAAGTACTTTATCATTTCAAGGATCATCCTGTGCACACCCCAGTCAGAACCTGTAAAAGCATTCAATGCAAAACATATATATGTGAACATATCATCGCTGAGGTAGGCATTCCCATACTCAGATTAAAACTGACTAGAAAACTGACTGAATTGTTTTGATACAAGAATGATTTTGTAATACATCAAAAGTATAGACATATGTAGACACAGTATGGGAGCAACCATCTGTTTATGAATAGTCCACTGTATAATGAATAACAAAACTCCTCGCAGCCTGGATGGTAGAAACTAGATCTAGGGTCTTGATTTCTACTTCCCAAACTAGTACGATTCTATCCATGTGAATGAGTGTGTCGAAGTCGAACATGGTAGAAACCACTTGATTACCAGCCAATGATGTCAATTGTTAACAAGTGTGAGAGAAACCACCAGTAATGTCAATGGCTCTCAAAGTACTTAGTATAATCCATGAAATGTGAATAAATGAGCAGATGTCGAACATGTCATATAATCCTTTGATCGAAGGTCAATGATGCAACCTATCGTTGAAGGTGAAAAACCTGCCATTAGGGCATGCAGATTTCAAGGTACTGATGATTTCTAAATCATCTTTCTAGATAATGAGCTAAAGTCGATAGAAAGTGATCTGTCATAGGCAAGCCCACAACACGAAATCATAGATCAAGTTTTGAAGAAATATATTTGGCAAGGACTGACTCAGGGATGGTCAAAATGGATGACATATATTTTGCAGATGAATGATTTATTTGAATTGACCTCTTGAACACATAACTACACTACAGATGGTTTGGTGACAATTGACCCAAAGCTAATAACTAGAAATCGACTGAAGACTTTCAATATGGTTTGATTAACTATTAGGCAAAGGATTTCCCAACCCAGGTGAACAAAAAGTGTCGTGTTCAAGAGTGGTTAATGGCTTTCTAAAACACAAAGTGTAACAAATAGGTTCATTTCTCTCTCTTTTACCCCACCATTTCTGGCAAGTACCTCTTTATTTTTGACAAGCTTGAGGAGGATAACATTTTCTTGTTTATAAGCTCATCCTTCAGATGAGTCCAACTTAGTTTAAAATTCGAACCCTAAAAAGGAGTGGTTCATTCCTGTTTAAAATTGAACAGGTCCTTTACTGTTAAATTTTAACGTGTCCAGTATAGGAAAAACTTGGTGTTTTTAAATTTCAAGGAGTTAGAAGAAAAACTTAAGAAAGCTCCATGGGGGTCATTGTTCGTAAATTTGTGTCCCTCAAGCTCGAAAAAGTATAAAATAATACTTGAGAGAATCGCTTGACCATTACGATCAAGGAGTACTTTTCATAATTAGTGCCTCCAATCCGAAAAAGTAAAAAAGCGATCGAAGACACGCAATTTTATAACAATTATTGAACTTGAAACGACAAAAGTCCGACAATATTTTCATGCTTATACGGTCAGAAAAGAGCTATAAGTGGACTGCCTTTTTAAATTACGTTTAACGAGTTAAAAAAGGAAAAAACTCTACAATATTTTCATATTTTACGAGTCAGAAAAGAGCTTAAAGAGGACTCCAATGTTTCACTTTTTGTGAATTTTTGAAAGAGTTCGAAAAATTGATAAAGTACTCTTTGTTGAAAAATGATCAATTTTCCCCGAAAAATCCAATATTCTGCACAAAAACTCAAAACATTACTCATACCTATTTAAGATAAATAAAAATGTATTTAAGAAGTTACCTTTTTAAAGTGAAAAATAGATAAATTAAAAATTCATTTATTCAAAAAATCTTATAAAAAGGGCTTTTCCAAGTTCATTTTTACCATTTGATTTCAGAGTGAGAAGTGAGAGCTTTTGGGTAAAAACTTCTGAAGATTCTGGAAAATCTGTCTATTGGAATTGAAAACAGTCAGCTTCAGGTAACCCACATCGTCTTTATGTTGCATTTCAACCATTTACATTTCAACCATTTACATTTCATTTTTAGGCTTTAATTTTGATTTTTGGAGGAGAAAATGGTTTAGGAAATCGCTCGTGGGGGTCTGCAGGTGCAACACCCGGCCCTTGCGGACCCCGACTTTTTTCTACAAAGAAAAAATTCGTGGGTCTGTACCTATTTCTTACCACGAGTGCAGACCTATGCACTATCTGTAACCAGTGGGTGCAGACCCCGTGAAATGGATTTAAGAAACCGAAATTTCTCCAATCTTGCCTAAATTTTTTTGAACTAAATTGTTCTAATATGTCTTTTTTGCATGATAGGACACTCAAAAATGCTTATTTGGCGAGAACACGAGCATGAGGATGTTGACCTTGCCACAATAAATAATTTGCCTACATTGCAGGCATTACAAGCATGCATACTATTTAAGTTCTGGACCATACTAGGCATGAGGGCCCAAGTAGACTTCTTGCAATGGCTAGTAGACAGGTGGAATGTACATGACTAGTGTTTCGTGATTGGTGGCCACCGGCTCAAAATTGAGCTAGAGGACATATATTTTTTGACTGGTTTGCCCAAGAGAGGCAAATGATTATCTCTTTTCGGGACTAGGCCAGGTGGCCAATCTGTCGCTAGTCTCCGATTGGAGTTTTGCAATGATCAAACAAAGGACAAATGAATCGATATTAAAACTATCGATCATCATGAACTTAAGGTTATTGCATTCACTGTCACCAGGCTATGTGGGAGTGTAGCATTGCATGTGGCTACTGGATCCCAAATGGAGATGGTTGTAGACTGTTATCGAGGTACCATATTCAACTGGTGTAAGGTTGTGTTGGCAAATGTAAAAGGCCAACTAACCAGAGAAAAGAACAGACAACTAAAAAAATTTGGATACAGTTTCATCGTTGTGAGCTTTAGTCTAGAAAGGGTCCCTATGCTAGTGCCACAGTAGCTTTTTATTGACGATAGTCTTCCTCGAGAGCCTAGGATAATGCGTTGGGTTGCTTTGATGGCCCGCCACCCTGAGGAGGGTTCAAAGGTTGTGCGATTTCCGCCTGAGTATTTTCGTTGGTTGAGCAACCAACTTTTTGTGATTCAGGATTTTCCATATGCCGGGATGGATTATCGTGGTGACCCAGACATGATTCTTCCACTAGGAGAGCAGTGGGATGATTCAGGTAAAATCATTTTCAAGATTTTCTAAGTTTTAATTAAATTTTTTTGTTTTTATAAATCGTCCAAAACTGACAATATTTTTTTTTTTATATGCAGATGTGGGTCCACGATGACCAGCCGCTCTCCAGCCTTACGAGAGGAGACACCCAGTTGCAGAAGTACCAACTCCACAGGACCAATCTACAGAGATCCTGACTGATTTGGAGAATCATCTAGAGCATTTGACAACAGATATTCCAGAGACTGGCATAGATGATATTCCACTTAGGTTACAACGATATGTGATTGGGGTCCCAGGAGCTTTTAGGAGGTTCCTTTGTAGGGTGGCCCGAGCAGTGGCTTCTTATCGTGATCATCACCGAGGATAGGATGATCGCTTTTGTAGACTCACATGACATTTTTGTCTTTTTGTACTATCATTTTTGCCAATCATAAGGTGTTTTTCAACCTATGGTCGAAAACGATGTATATTTTGACACACTTCTTCTATGCTATGATATATCATTATTACTGGTTATCTTGTGTAACATGTTATTAAATGTTTTTAAATTTACTATTTTGATTATTGCAAATGTCTACTTATCATACGAGAAGCAACTGCATCTGCTAATGTATTTAAATGTCTTGGAATATGCTGATATTCAATGTAATCAAATTCATGTTCCAAGAGATGAACTCTCAAAAATAATCTTAATAACACTAGATTTCTAATGGCATAAACCCTGTTAAGTTGTAATACAACGAGTTCAGAATCTAAGCTAACAATCAAACTCCAAATCCCAAATGAGATGGATTCAGATAATAACTCAGTCACTGGACTATACTCTGCAATGTTATTTGTTGTTTGACTGAGGCTTACCCCATGCATAGATACTAACTCATCAGAGGGTGAATAGATAACCCATGTTGCGGAAGAAATGTTTCGCGTACTACGACAAGCACCATCGGTAAAACCAATGTATGTTTGAAGAGACGTTGACATCTGCAATATCAAGAGTAAAATCAAGATAAGCATGAATAATGATAAAAGTACTCTCTAAACTAGGCACACTTTTCCAATCTAAAACATACCAGCTATAAAGAAACTAATCTAACAAAAATCTCCACACTAAAATTTAAGCATAATATCTCTTCAGATAAAGCCCATTTCTGGGTTTACCCAAAGAGACACCGTCAAAATCTATCAATTCATAGGCTCCTTTTGTCATCTTTAGCTTAACAATATAGGTACCATGCCACATAGGTACAAATTTTCCAGCCCCTAGCTTATCGTTTGCTTGATCATATAGTAAAACTAGGTCTCCTTCCGAAAAATTACGAGGTGTAACATTTCGTTCATACTGAGCTTTTATTCATTTCCCATGAGTCTCGATTGCTATTATAGAATTGCGTTGATTCTCATCTAGCTAAGCTAAGTACAAAAAACGTTTCTCCTCTTCAGAAGTGGCTGGGAATAATTCAATGTCTAATTTTAATGACAAAATTTTGCATTCAAAAGGTAACATTGCTTCCAAACCGTAAACCATTTGAAAAGGAGTGAAACGAGTTGATGTTTTCACTTAGGTTCAATATGCCCAAAGTGCTGAAAATAACATGTTGTGCCAATTCAACTTATGAATACCAAATATTCGCTGGATCATAGTGACTAAAACTTTATTGATAGCTTCAACCAGACCATTAGCCTGTGGGTAATACAAAGTAGAATTATCGTGACCCAGGCCAAGTTGATCTGTCAGTTTAGTCATCATGATGTTTCGAAAGTGACTTCCATGATCAGTAATAATAGCTTGAGGAACATCAAATCTAGCAATTATATGATTGAATACGATAGTTGCAGAAGTTTTGTCGTCTACCGAAAATGTAGGCATCGCCTCAGCCCACTTAGTAAAATAATCTACCGCTAGGATGATATACGCATGCCCCTTGGTCGAGTGAGGGTTACATGTAATAAAGTCAATACCCCACTTTGCGAAAGGACCGACAACAATTATAAGGTGGAGAGGAGCGGGTGGAGCACGCATCTTACGATAAAAAATTTGACAATTGTGGCATTTTCGGACTGCATAGATACAATCTTTGAATAATGATGGCGATAAATAACTAGCGCGCAATATCTTTTGGGCTGTGGCATACCCAAACATATGACCGCCACATGATCCAGAGTGATAGTCATTGAGAACCTTTTTAGCTTCTTCATGAGTTAGACAACGTCAGAAAATAGAATTCGCCCCACGACGATAGAGTGTATCACCAATAATATTGTATTGTTGGGATTGGAAATGTATTTTCCATCGCTAAGATCATGAGATTTTAGGAAGAAAAGATTGGGTTTGGAGATAAACAATAATATCTCCATACCATGGATCAAGAGTACTAATAAGAAACAAGGATTCATCCACAATGGGCTCTTCTACCACAGTTTCACTATTAGTACGTAGGAAATCACACATTAGTTCGGCAAAAACCAAAGATTTCTTTGCCTTGGATTTTTCAAATTCTAAGTCAAATTCCTGCAAGATAACTATCCATTTGGAATACTTTCCCCTATCAATTGTTTGGTCAAGATATATATCATAGGGTTATAGTCAGAAATTATCGTGGTTTTGCGTAATAAGATGTAGTGACGAAATCTTTGGACAACTGCCAATGCCAATTTCTCCACATGTGAATATTTAATTTCAGTCTGATGCAGAGTTCAACTAAGATAGTAAATCACATGTTCGTTGTTGAATTCATCTTCCTAAACTAAAACCATCCCAATGGTGGAATGAGAAGCGGCAAGATACAAAAAGTAATCATGGTTGTAATTGGGAGGATGCAGTAATGACGCATGGGTTAACGCATGTTTAAGTGCATCAAAAGATTTGTCAGCTACCTCATCCCAAAGGAATGGAGTATTCTGTTTCAAAAATCTAGTAAAACCTTTCGTTATCTCGGCGTAGTTAGGAATGAAACTACGTAAAAAGTTTGCTTTCCCTTGGAAACTTTGGAGTTGGCGAAGAGTCGAAGGAGGAGGTAATTTGACGATAGCTTCAACCTTCGAGGGATCGACACTAATGCCAACTTTTGAAATGACAAATCCCAGTAAACGACGCGTTTCTACACATAATACACATTTCTGTGGATTCAGCCTAATTTGATAATGCCTACATCTCATAAAGATAGCTCGTATATGAGTGAGATGATCAGCTCTACGTAATGAATGGGTAGGTAAATCATCGAGATAAGGCTGCATAATTTGTTTGATGTCATGAAATGCATAAGACATAGCCCTTTGAAAATTTGCTCTAGCGTTCTTCAATCCAAAAGGTAATTTGCAATAAGCAAATGTCCCCCATGGACAAATGAAAGTTGTTTTAGGTTGATCAACAGGGAGTATGTTGATTTGATTGTAACCGGAAAATCCATCCATAAAGGAGAACATTTCACTGTCAGCACAATCATCAATAATTTGATCGATATGGGGGGTTGGATAATTATCTTTAGGAAAAGCTTGATTAATATCCCTATAATCGATACATATTCTTATCATTCCTTGATTTTTGTTAATAGGAACAATATTCAATACCCAATCTGTTAAAGGAATTGGATAAATGAAACCTGCACGAAGTAATTTCTCAACTTCAGCTTTAATAGTAGCGGCTTTTCTCGGATGTATCTGACACAAACGTTGTTGGACAGGTTTAGCATCCGGGTAAGTTTTAATTTCATGGACAACGATTGATGGATCGATTCCTGGAATTTCTTAATCATATGACCAAGCAAACACATTGTGAAATTCTTGAAATAGGGCTTTATAAGTTTGGATTTCATCGTCCGTCTAGGAAGCACCTATATGAATGTTTTCAATAATTTCGGGTTTAACTAAAATGTCAATAGGAACTATTCGAGAGATCTTTCCCAAATTTAACCCAGAATCAGGATGTTGCAATGGATTTTGTGGTTCTTTGACATAGTTAGTAGTAAAAATAGATGAAAAATCATTTTCAAAATGATCAAGCTCAGGTAAAAACAAAGATCAATGATGAAGATCTTCCCATGGTAAATCATCAACAGATAAAAATTCACGAACCTGCTCATCAGTATGAGCAGGATCAGAAAATGTTGTTGAAGCTGAGGTTGATATCAAAAGTGATTCCCCATGGACCAGATTCATTGGATCAGTTTCGGTTGAACAAGAGTCAGAAAATGACTGTACAACCTGATATGCAATTTCAAAGGGACTCAAGGGCATCACACGATTAAATGAATCCACCTCAGAATCAGAAGGTACAATCCAAGGATCATCAAAAGCAATAGTGTTCGATGAAATAATATGAATAGTTGCAATAGAAGGCAATACGTTAGGAGGAGGGAAGGAAAAAGTTCCTAGTAAACCAGAATCTTTAATCAAACCTACCCTAACATCCTTGTAAGGGATAGTTGTTTTACTGACATGCTGAATACTATCTAAAGAGGCTGGGTCAGATGAGAAATAAGTCAGCTGGTCTATCGTAACGATCTTTCTGTTATGAGGAAACTTGATAAGCCAAAAGACCCATGAAACAATAGTAGTCATAGCAAAAGACCAACTGCGACCCAGAAGAAGGTTGTAATATAGAGGGGAATCAACCACTTCCACATCTAGATTTACAATTTTGCCTTCGACCCCTATAGGTAAATCCTACAAAATACCAAAAGGATGGAACCATCAGCCATCAAAAGCCTTTAGAATTGTCGGAGACTGATTGAGTGCGGGAGAACTAAGCGATCTCCAACACTAGATTGACATAATACACGTAGAAGCTCCCTCATCAATCACAGTCCGGAAGCAAGGTCTGTTTTTTACTAACACTAGAATTTGGATAGCCATTTGATGAGGTAGGCTGGGTGTACTATTCTCTAAATCGAAGATTATTAGGTTCGAATCCTGAATATAACTAGCTCCTATAGCAGACAATAGTAATTTATATTGTGCTGGGCATGATTGCAGCAGTTCCAAAGCCGACATTACTGAAGGGGAAATAGCTAAGTCTTCAACAATATTATAAGTCTGAGCAGCTCTTGCATGTGGATTGAATCTAATTTCCAAAGTATACCTTTAGTAGGTGGTTTAATTACTAAGCCAGGGTTGGGTTTCTCGATCTGTAGTGGACCGGAACCAGGAGGAGTTATTGTTGATGTGTTTGAATTAGAAGATTCTGCTTCTTTACCAACAACATGATTTTTAATACCATAATCTTGCGATCGCATCGCAATCCTGACATGAGACATCATCATAATGGGTTCTTCTGAGGCATTCAAGGAAGAACCGATCATCTTGCTATCTTGATTAGGAAAAGGATCCTTCAATATAGTAGGCATTTGAGAACCTTTGACGATTTTCAAAACCTCTGCTCGATGTGGGCAATCTTTGGTAAAATGATCCTTGTCACAAATGAAATAAGGATAGCGGGGTTTATGTTTTTCATTAGTAGATTCATTTTTATCCGTTTTCTCTTTTGAGTTTTGTTTAATTTTCTTCTTGCCCTTCTTTTTACCACCGGATTTTGATTTGGCCGTAGATGATTCTACGACATGGATATCGGCAAGAATTTCAGCGGAAGAGTCTCCTGTCGGGGAATCCTGTAAAGTTATAATAGGAGAAGAATTATTTGAAGATTTCTTCTTGCTTTTAGTGCTAACTGAAACAATCATAGCATCAACGGCATGAGACCCTGAAGGAGCTGCAATTTTTTGACTGTGTTTTGGAAAATCAGGGATTGTTTCATGTAAAGTACCTGACTGCATATAGATGAGGTCAAAGAATTGAGCTTGAGCAATGACTTGCTCTTCAATAACAACTCCTACCTTAGCTACATCTTCATTGATTTTAGGTAACAATGACTTAACAAACCATTCCACTAAAATTTGATCCGAAATGAAAACTTTCACCAAACACCGTCTATGTCGCCATTCATGAATATGATCAAAAATATATGTAGATGTGAATTGTTTTAGTGAAGTTAACAATTCCATGCCATTGTCGTATCTAACAGGAAACTGAAAATGAGTTAAGAAAGAAGTCACTAACTGAATAAAATTATAAAAAGAGCCTCGTGGTAACTCAATGTACCATTTGGCAGCAAGACCAATCAGAGTTCATTGAAAAAGACGTAATCGAATTGAATCATGAATGATGGAATTAGATTCACACCAGAGGTGATAAGTCATAACATGATTTGATGGATCCTCTCCTAACTTACCCTCGAACTTAAGGATATCACTGGGCAACTTATTAGGCATGGCGACCAATACGGAAGATAGTAAATTAGATTGTTCATAAGGCGCGACAAATCAAGTAAATCCCAAGTTGTAATAAATGGTAACTGATGGTTAGGTTTGCGAAAACCTTGGGTAACAAGACCAGCTCCAGAAGGAGGATATCTAGGATAACCTGGAATTGGATTTTCATTAGGAATGTTATAACCTCTTGGGAAACCAGGATTAACCGGACCAAACTGGGGTTGTTGAGGTTGTTGATAAGGATAGCTAGGGTATGGTTGATACTGATAAACTGGGTTTTGTATAGTAGGAACAAATTGATAATGTCCCTGGTACGGTTGATAAGTGAATTGTGGTTGACTTGTGACAACTGTACTTGGACCAGCTTGTCGTGCAGGCATCTGGACCAAAATCTGAACTGTAGGTCCTGATTGTGGTAAAGAGGGTTGAGGATTTTGCACTGATGCAGGAACAATAGTAACTGGAGCTACCGATACTCCAGAAACAAGTGTAGTAGGTTGAATAGAAGCTGTAGTAGTTGCAGCAACAGTTTGAAGCAGAGTTCAAGGTGAACTAGGCCCAGGCTATTGAACTAAACCGGGTGCAGAGGTTTGAACAGTAGGTTGGACAGGTTGATGGGTTGGACCAAAAACCAAGGTTGTCTAGGTTGATTTGATAACTACACATTAGGTTTCATAGTCTGTTGAGTTTGAGATGGATCCCACACCATATTCATTCTGGGGTATGGACCCATAAAAGGTTGTGCATATGGAGGACCATAACTGGGTTGAACGTAGGGCTAATAATTAAGTGGTACATTTCTAGCTCCTTGTACAAATGGTTGAACAGAAGGTGGTTGGAAACCTTGAGTTGGGTATTGACCTTGAGGTTGATAACCCTGAGGCACGTACTGAAGCTAGGTTTGACCTTGAGGTATATATTGAAACTAGGGTTGACCTTGAGGTATGTACTGAGTCTGGGGTTGACCTTGAGGTATGTATTGTCCTTGAGGTTACCCCCCAGGTGGTAACTGACTACCTTGAGGTTGCCCCCTAGGCGGTAATTGACTACCTTGAGGTTGCCCCCCATGTGGTAACTGACTACCTTGAGGTTTCCGTCCAGGTAGTAACTGACTACCTTGGGGTTTCCCCCCAGGTGGTAACTAACTACCTTGAGGTTGAGGATTTGGAATACTACCAGACATCATAAGGATTTCTTCTACGCTCAACGATTAAGCTCCATTATTACCAGCTGATAAATCATGTTCGATTGGTTGAGGAGATGCTCCTGAAAAAGTACCAGTGAGTGACTGGTACCCCGAAGGAATAGAAGGACCGCCATATAAAAATGTTTCCAGTGTTTGGGAAAACATAGATGACTGTCTTGACATATTCAATGGAGGATAATAACCTCTTGGTGTAGGATGAAATGGAATTAGAGGTGGTGAAAAGCTAAGGTCTGGGTTTTCTAAAAAATTTGTCAATGATATGTACCAAGTGTCACTCCTAAAAGGACTGTAGAAAATTGATTCACGCTCCCTAAGATTTGAAGTTGGTTGATTTTCGGGAAAATTTACGTCTTCGTCTAGACTGACAACTTCTTCAATAGAAATGAGGTCAGAAGGAAGATTTTGGGTAATGATATTTCCTACCCTGGGTGAACCAGGACCACTAGAAGTTGGAGAAGCAAATCCTGAAGTTGGAGTAGCAGCGGGTTATGTTTCAGGCTCAGAAATTTTAGGTTCGTCAGCTAATTCACTCGTAGGAGAATTATTACCAGTAACTTCAGAAAATGAAATTGGCTTAGAAATATACTCTGTTTTTTGAATTTGATAATCAGGATGAACAATTAACGATGACTCTCCAGCTTCTGGTGACCCAACTCTACTATCACTCGGTGATACAAGAGCTCGTAGCCCTTGAAGCTGACTTGGTGTTTAGTCAGGAGGATTCCCCTGAAGTCTACGAGATTATCTTGGTAATTCAATTATGATTAAATATTTAATCAATCACGCGCAAACAAAGAAAATTTCAATAAAACCACCTAAAGTCTCTAAAGAAACAAACAACTGAATCACACACCTAAAAAATCTAAGATTTAAAACCACACACAAACATTAACTTCCTGTACTAAAAACACTAGTTGGTGATGAAATCCAATGTCGTAGAATTTTAATACAGAAAGGGCGGTTGGAACAGCTACCCTGACAACCTGCCTAATGAAACAGACTAGCACAAGTTTCTTCACAAATCCATCTTGAGTGAAGAGAACCCCCCAGAGAGTCCAAGTGAGTCTAGTCAATGTCTGCTCCAAGTACAGTGAGACCCATCCTTCACCGTCGCCTTAGGAAATAATCTTAAGTTTATGGACACTAAGGTTACCAATAGCAACAAATACAACTAGGGGAATAGTCTACGATCTGATCTATGCTTAAGGACATAGTAACAAAGCTCAATCCCCTTGAAGGCTCCTCGACATGATCAATCTGAGGTTTACCAACAAGTGACCCCAGGCTCCTCGACAATGGTTAATTTGAGGTTTACCATTTATAATAGGTGCAAATCTTCTATCTTTCCCAACGAAACAAACTTGATTGTCTCAAAGGTTCAGACACGATCTCGTGATTGAATCCTTTAAGAGAAGCTTCCCAGACTGTATCAATTACAATTGGATTTATTTCCTACCACAAGATATAGCTACTTGTTTGTTTTAACTATCCTGGAGAGTTAATTACTCCCTACTCCAAGATACTAGCCTAAGCTATATTGGTGATCAGAGCACTAGAAATAAAAAAGATTACTAGATAAATTTTAATTAAGCGTTCCTTTTATGGGTTGTTCTTTAAGTCAATAGGTACGGAAATGAAATTTTGATGGTGTAAAGACTCGACTCCAAAAACACTAAAAAAATGCACCTAAATTGATAAACAATTCGTTTTTTCTTTCAATGAATTTCTAGCTAAAAGAAAGAGTTTGAGAATGCAATTCTTTAAGAAACAAATCCTTCTTTCAACATGTAAATGAAAATAAAAACTTTTTGTCTTTTTTAATAAGAACTCAAAACAAGACTACTAATTATGCTCACAATAAATCCCTTTCCTTTTTCGAAACTCGAAACTACAAAAAACAATTTCTTCAAAAGAGATCTACAAGTTCTAGAAAACACTCAAAACTACAAAAAGTAATCTTTGAGATCTAAAAATTTCTAAAACCTAATTATATAAAAGCTTTAATTCTTTTTGAGGACGTTTTAATTAGTTGTTCAGTAAACTAAGGATTCATTCATTCAGAATAACAAATCAATCAAAAAACATTCAGATATGTTTTCTTTCATAAAAATGAAATTCAAAACTTATGACAAAGCTTGTTCAAAGATTTGGAAGGAGAAAAATAAATCTATTTCTCGCAAAGGACAAATTTCACAACCAAGTCAAACTCATCAAGGATATGAAAAGACACCAGAGTAACCTAAGGTTTCTCAAGCTTCTAATCTTTGAGTCACTACGGAGACCAAGTGAAAACAACTCCAGGCATGCAAAACTTCTAGAAAATCATCTAAAACAAAAATACCATTGGAACTCACTCACAAGAGATTTTTGATAGAACACATGCAGATCTGGGTAGACACTAAAAACCTTAAATGAAATTTAAACTAACGGGAAGAAAGAATTTTAGGTTTTTCAAAAAAATTTACAGGGTCCAAAGGCTTCCAGAAGAACCAGGTGCGGTACCGCTTTGTGTACGAAAGGAAAAGTGCGGAGATGCCCACACTGTCTGTAAATAGAAAGTGCGGTCCCCTGAAAAACTTAAAAAAAAAAAACAAAAATAATCCAGATTCTAAAAACTACCCAATCCAACACACATCAAGAAAAAACCAGAAACGAGAACAAGTTTCTCAAGTCAAAGACAAAGGAAAACCAAAAACTAAATTCAGTTCCCTAGCGGAGTCGCCAATTTGTTAGCCAGATAAATCGATCTAGAGGACAAGATAGATCTCCCTAGTATCAGAATATAGTCTAGCAACAAACAGACAAGCAAATCTATCTTTCTCTAAACATATGTGATTCATAAATAAAAACTATAGAGGTGTTAAGACCCTACCTTAAGTCCAACGCTAGTTTGTAGCAGCCATCCTTCAATCGTTCGAAAGAGTTTCCTTTTAAGAACCTACAATCACAAACAAGCAAACATCAAATAGCACCTGCATAGCTAATATCATAAATCATGTCCATTATGGTGATCAAGGAATCCATAAAATAAACCATACATCAACAGCGTATTGAGAAAAACAAACTTATTTGTATTAACTTTGAAGTAGAATAACCTTACAACCTTTTCAGCCTTGATGTTGAGCAAGCTCTCCCTGGGGTCCGAAACAGGAATTTCCTTTATTTTGACAAGCCTTCCACTTCTCCAAATGAGATCTTAGAGGTATGTAATCTCTCCTCATAAAAACTCAACTAATAAGACTAAGTTCTAGCAGCATTTCACCTCAAAAATATTCAGCTTTCAACCTCCCAAGTAACCAACCCAATGCTTCATTTTATAGTGCAGAGGAGGAGGTCATAGGTCCACCTATGAAGGGATAGAGTCCTGCTTCAAAGGGATAAGCTCCTCACATCAAGGGGTTATCTCCTTAAGGTATGGGATGGATGAACCTTAAGGGAGCGAACTTCCCACCTCAAGATTCCTTACAGAAGCTTCTAGAAATTACTGAAAGTGAGTTTTTTAGAATATACTCGCGCCTTTTTAACTTTTACAGGGGTGCACACCCATAATATAGAGACAGAGTGGTCAGGTGTGCAGGAGACATGACCATTAGGTGTGGAACCAGAGTTTTAGAGACTTTTGAGGGCTTTCTCTTATTTTCAAGGCTTGATATGAGGAATTGAGGCTTAAGAATTACAAAGGAGGAAAGTATGAGTGGTAATGGACTCACACAGGTTGCAGAATGTCAAGGTGACAATTTTTTGTGTAACACTTGTGTTACCAAAATTATCACTTAGTCATGAGGAAAAAAGCTCGAGTTAGCTGGACTTTAAAACTCTTGTTCACTTTTGGAAACTCATATGGTGGCATGTGATCTCTTTATCCTCGTATTAAGTTTTTTCATGAAGAAGAAAAGCATACAAAAGCGGGAAATAACCATAAAGCATGGGGAAGCTTTTTCCTAAGCATAAAAGCATCTAAAAAGTGGAAAAAGCCATTTTTATATGACAAAACATTATTCACCCAAAAGCTTTTGCCCAGATTAAACTAATCGGGAATTTGGGAAATATTCATAGCCTTCACTTGCCTATATATTGGAAGCTTGGTCATTGAGAAAAGGATGGTAATTCTTGTATTGTCATGCTGCTGATATCTATCTTGAGAGGGAGAATTTTGGAGCTAAGATTTGGGGGAGGTGCTACTACAACTACATCTGATGGTTGTAACTTTCCTCCAACTCCTTTAATAATATAGATTGGTTGTTATTCCTTCCATATGCTACTATTAATTGTTTAATTCTTCTGTTTAACTAACGAATGTATGGGATTTTGGTTTATATTTATCTATTCAGTAACATTTATATGTTTATGATAGTTTTGATTATCAATATATTATGTTGTGAAGGTTTCTTTGTTCTCTGTTATGTGTAGGACCAAGCTTTGGAGCTAGGTAGGAGTGCTTCCAACTACATTGAAAACTCCAACAAGACCTGCATGTGAGGACTCACAGGAATTACTTCTTTTCTTCTTAATATCTACTCTACATATTGATCAACTGAGAATCATGAGCCTTGGAATAACATTTCTCTTGCTCGACCTACCCTAGGTTTATGGGATAACTTGAGAAGGTTTTCTTTTCATCTATATTTCACTATGTAATTGAAATTAGTAAAATTAACCCATAAAGGGGGTCATAAATGGAAATAAAATACAACTCTAAACAAGAAGCCAAAAGTGGTTGTAACCATGGATAAAAAAATTGGAGTAAAATTAGAAGTTAAACTAGCCATCAAAACAAGATGCAATCAATGACACAAAAAGGGTTTTAAAGTAGAATTAAAAAATGGTGCAACACTAGACACAAAGAAGGGAACAAAATAGGGCATACAAAAGGATACCAAATTGGGGGCAAACAAGGATGCAAAAATGGACACCAAAATGAGGATGAAAAATTGGGTGCAAAAAGGATGTAATAAAAGACACAAAACAAGATGAAAAATGGGACTAAAAAAGGGTGAAACCAAGGATGCCATATTGGATGCCAAAAATGATGCATAACTAGATGCAAATTCAAACTAAAATCTAGGTGAAAAATGAGATGCAAATGAGGACACAAAATGTGGTAGAAAAAATGATGCAAATTTGGATGCCAAAAAAGGATGAAAAATTAGACACCAAAAATGATGCAAAATTGGACATAAAAATGGTGCAAAATTGGACACAAAAGTAGAAAAAATGGTGCAAAAATGGGCATAAATTGGCTCAAATTTGGATGCAAATTGAGATGCAACATTGGATTCAAAATGAGGTGCAACAAATGATGCAAATATTGGTGCAAAAACAAATGCAAAGTAGATGAAAAAATGGCTCAAAATTGAACGTAACATTAGACACAAAATGGGGTACAAAGATGGATGCAACACATGGTTCAACATAGGATACAAATTTAGATGCAAATTTAGACACTCAAAAGGATGAAAAATTGGATGCAAGAAATGGTGTTAAAAATGATGCTAAACTGGATGCAACAAATGATGCAAAATATGGTGCAAAATAGGAGGCAAAAAAGTGAGACAAATAAAACGCAAAAGTGGATGCAAAAAATGGTGCAAAAATGGATGTAAAATTTGGTGCTAAATTAGATTGAACATATTGTGCAAAATTGGATGCAAAAAATGGTGCAAAAAAATTGGTGCAAGAATAGATGTAAAAATAGTTACAAATTAGAAGCAAAAAAAAGCATAAGACTAGATGCAAAAACTAGCACAAACTAGATGCAAAAAAGGCAGTAAATTAGATGCAAAAGATGGTATAAAACTCATTGAAAATTACGACACAAACCTAGAAGCAAAGAATGGCACAAAATAGGAAGCAAAAAATGTTTCAAAAAATGGTACAAAAGTAGAAGCAAAACCTATCGTAAAACCAAATGCAAATCTTGGTGCAAAATATGAAGAAAAAGGATGTAAAATTTGGCATAAAAAAAGATGCAAAATTGGGTGCAAAAAAGGAAACTTTAAAAATTGTACAATAGAATTAGATTTAGCGTTAGGCTGCTCATCCCAATTGAGAAAAAAATGCACTAAAATCTGGTGCTAAATTTGGTGCAAATTTCCTATTTTGTTGTAGTGATGTTTGCACAAGTATTCTTCATATCCTCTACAATGTTGTAATCCAGAGCAGGGAGACTCACCGAGGTGTCCAGGGGTAGACTTGTCTTCGTGGTGTTCGGTGGGCTTCTCTTGTATTTATTGCTTACAAGCATACTCTTTGTTGTAGTTGTCTTCCCATACTTTCTCTAAGTTTTCTATGTTGAGTTGACCAACGAATCTATTGTCCTTAGCATGTCTATTCTTATTTTATCTCTTGGCACCCCTTAACTTCTCAAGTTATACTGATTGTTTTGCTTTGGGGCCAGACCATCACTCAAAGGCTCCTTCATAGTGGTGGCCTTTTGGGCTCTGTGCGCACGCTGATACATGTTTACTACATGCCCAATACTTGGGGCTTCATCAGATGAAACATCTTCTTCATCTTGATCTTCGGGATTAGCATGTTCATCAACCACGAGGATTTCGAACAACCAATGGCCATGATGCTCATCATATGGTTCCACTCTGGGCACATTATTTCTAAGTGTTGTTCACGGTGGAATAAGCAGTACGAGTATGTTAAGAGCTTGTTAAGGTTTCAACACCAGATTGGAGCTCTGTGCAGATTTGGCTGGCTGGCTACTGCTACTGCCTAAAGCCACATTCTTCTTCGAAGAATACCTAGAAGGCCTACTGCTCATATTTGTCTTTCTCATCTGTTATTTGAGTTCAAAAAATTCGATATTCAGGGACTTGATGAGATGAGTGAGCTTGTCAATTTCAGTTGCTTCCTTTTCCTTCACCTTACTCACAGAGGTGTGAGACATATTGACCATGTCTTTGGAGTCCTTAGTGGATTTGTCATCTACAATGACTCCAATAGTGCGCAGGTATTTCTCCACAATAATCACCTCCTCACAATTTTCGGTCAATGTTGGTTTCACAGCTCGCTTGACAAACTGCGCAATTTTGGTCGGTAGTGCAGACATGTAGTAGTCGATGGTGATGGAGTCATGAGGTTTGGTGTCTACTGACAACTTGTTCAGAATGTGGTTAAACCTTTGATTGAAATCTTTGAATTTCTCTTTCTGCTCCATCTTGAGACTACCCAACTCCTTTAGCAACATGGGGGGGGGGGGGCCGGCGTCTTGTATTTAGCAAACTTCTCAAGGAACATTCTCTTGAACACCCCCCAATTCTAGATGGAATTTGGTGGAAGGCTATGGTATAATAGAGTTTCTCTTCCATCCAAGTTACATGGAAATAGTTTGCATTAAATGTCATCATAACGTACCTCAAGTGTCTGCAGATGTAGGTAGAACGTGTCTAAGTGGTTTTCTACCTTCACTGTCTTGTTAGGGTCATACTTCATTAAAAGCTTCTCCACATGTCTTGGAATCTTGTGCAAGACACCGGGGAGTGCCAATGGGCCCTAATTCATCCATTCCAAATTTTTCTCTACCATGTTGTCCTCTTCTTCATCCTCCTCCTATTCTTCGGAATCTGATGGTTCTTCCTCTAAATCTGTTGGTTCATCTTTGCCTCCACCTCCTCTGTTGACTTCCCCTCCACCTCTTGCAGTGGAACTTGAGCCCAAGAGTAAGAGGTTGTCTTCTTCTTCCTTTGAAAATATTGTAGGTTCCTCTTCTTTTTCACAGTTTCTGCTAGCTCTTCAAGAGTGGCGAAGATTTCTTCTTCCACGGATAAGACTACCACCCCTATGGGAGTATTCTTTTGCTTCCTCTATGAATATGGAAGAGCATACACTCCTAGAATAAGTCCAACAACTTTAGCGAATTGATGGGTGATGGGATGAACAACGCAGATATGCTAATACGTAATTTCATGTTCAGGTCTGGGAGGTGAGAAATGACCAACATCGAGTTGCACATGGGGGAGAGGGAGTGAGTATTACTACCTTAACTAGATGATGGATGAGTGGGGTCGGTGGGACAATCAACCATAAACTATTGGCGGCCTTCCTTCTAGTGCCATAAATGTTGACAGTGCTAGACCCACAAACATTCAGGGGATCTCCCCGATATGAAGTCCCAACTAGAGCTCACCTCGTTTGGTGTAGGAGTCCCATTTGATACGATGGCTTGATTTCCATTTACTTACAGATTTTACTAATCTCTTGTTGTTCAACACATGAGAGTTTTATGCTGGTGTCTTCAAAAAGTGAGGTGAGTGTGCCGGTGAGTGCGTAATGTAACTCGTGTCTCGGTTCTCTTACTGCAAGGGGGAGATTAAAGTGAGCCTCTAAGTTAGAGGTAATAGTACCACTCTGGAAGAGACACACATGAACACCGATCTGTCTAGAACCTAGTGGAATAGTCCACAACAGATGCCGGAGTCGTTAAAACCGAAGTGAAGGTGACAACACATACACCACCCAGTGGAATAGTCCACATGGTTATGATGGTCGTTATAACCAGAAAACAAAGATGGTCTATCTAGTATCCTATAGAGTAGTCCAAAAGGATGTGACAATAGTGATAACCAATACACAAAGGTGGTCTATCTAGTATCCCGCAGAGTAGTCCACAGGGATGAGACAATAGTGATAACCAATACAACACATTCTCAATAAAGTAAGTACTAAAACAACTTAAATAGTTCAACTATATTAGTACAAGTGAAACAAACATGCATTACAAATGCCAAAAGAATAGTCTTACAAAATTCTACAAAAGTCCCAAGACACATCTGTACACCATACATCACTAGTCCCAGTAGTGAGACAATGGAGCCACTCCTCACTCCTCAAAGAAATGACTACCTATTCTCAAGGCTATGTGGTAGGAGCCAAGGTGAAAATTCCTCTGCTCATACAATGGAAGGGGTATACATAGCCAAGGGTGATGCTTGACCCTTGTGACTCTTGGACTACTGTCATGACCATTCAACTTCCCATGAATTTTCAATTGACATGACTCTTCAACTTCTTGTGTGCGTCCACTGGACTTTCACTTTACATTACATTCAGTTACAATAGTTATGGCCCATGGTGGTGATGTGGCCTTGACAACTCATGACACAACTTGACACGACACTACTAACATGCACTGGCTGGCTATGGTGTCCATGTCAAGTTGTTGCGCTGCTAAGTGACGTATTCTCAGGTGTGCTTTGTCTTCCCCTCTACATGGCTTGGTGTTGCGGGGTCTTCAATAGTTTTGGTCTTGTAAGATGGTTCCATGCATGTGTTCCTTTCACTTCCTGCTTGGTGTGATTTTTTCTTCTATCCAAATGCAAGTAAATCTTCTAGCATGTGCGCTCATTCTTTATCCCATTGGTCATGTTTCCATGATCTATCAATGTACATGTTCCTGCAATTCACTCATGATGGGACGACATCAAATAGAAATCCCCCTAGTATAGCATGATGCATTGTTTTCCATGTTCCGGGCTTGGGACAGATGATAGGATGGGAAGAGGGCCCAATCACTGCGTAGTTCTAGGGGACAGGGAGGGAGGATTGGTTAATGAGATTGCGCAAAGCCCACCTCAAGCTTGTACAAGGAGCTCTGGGGCATAGTCTTCATTGTCGAGGAAAATTGCGTAGATGCCACTAGGAGGCATAATTGCGCAGCTAAGGACACCAGTGGTAGCTACAAGGTGGGATCCAGAGGGAAAACTCTGTGTAGTTTCCAGAGGGAAGATATGGAAGGAAAATAGAAGAACCAAAGGACAAATTTGCGTAGTTTTTGAGAGCAGTGAGTCCTGGTTTAGGAAAGTCACTAGGAGGATATCTCTGTGCAATTTCTGGGAGTAGTGCAAGCTCAGGTCTCTACTCAATGTGGGGTTCTAACAAGAAGGAGGGAGGGTTGATGACTTTTCTTGCAAAGTGCACAGTTCAGATAGGTAGTGAGGCAATTTCTGCATAGTTCTCGAAAGGAAGACAGGTTGCTCACCATTGGGATTGTGTAGTACAATTGACCCAAATGACAACCTCAAGAACTGCGCATTTGCAGACAATAGGGAAGCACCACTGAGGGCTAAGACTGTGTAGTGCAGCTCAGTTGGGGTTTGGGGAAGTGAATTTATGTCGAGATATTTTCACGAAAATGCTTAAGTGTGAGAAGCAAGTGAACTTGTGAGGACTCAACATTGTGATCAACCACTTAGCATACTTCGAAAACATGACAACATTGACCACCGAGATAGCATAGAAAAGCATGACCCTCTGTGGGAATGTCTAGAGCTAAAAGCGACAAGTGTGATAGTTGGAATAGACCTTTGGACGACCGTGGTGACACTTGTGCGACAATGCTTACAACTTTGTGTGTGAGTGTGATGGGTGTTCACGTAGCTAAGGCAATCCAAACACACAAAGACAAACCTTTGAAATCACCAGAACAAGATCACAAGCATGACAAAGAAATCAATATGGCAAAAGATGACAGTTAGTTAAGAAAGAAAACGGGTGAAAAGACTCTGAAGGAGCTCAAGGAATGAGCTCAGGTGTTTGCAACCATCAAAGGAAAAACCAAGGAAGGATATGAAATTTGAGTGCAAGAAATTTTTTTGGAGGGTGTTGCAGCCGCTACAACACAACCCCAATGATCTCCCATGGAAGAAGAAATAAATATGAAAAATAAGGGGATCATATCATATTGTTTCTTGAATAAGTACTTACATGACAAAGGAATGATATAATGAACAATTTCACCTAGATCCTTCGATGATTACCAAAAATATCAGAGGTATCACTTACAATTGTAAAGTTTGGAGGTATGAGACCCTTCAAGATGCAAGTTAAATTTGATATCCCTTTATTCAAAAGAAAAACATATAAATATGCTTTGGAGAATGGTTAAATCTATAATAGAGGTATTATTATGTTCGATTTTTTTTTTCTTTGGATGAGAAGATTACCTTTTCACTATTGAGAGCCCTTACCCATGTCAAACATGGGTAGGAAGGTTGTTGGGAGAGATAAAACAAAAATGAGTCTATGATATTCAATGCATGACCCACTTGGTTCACTTTTGTTGATGCCCTCAAGGAGGAATTCTATCATATAAGGAACTATCATTAGGGGAATTTTAAGGTCTAAAATGGGATTGTTAAGGGAAATACAAAAATAAGAAATAAAATAATAAAATAAGAGTGATTAACATGTAAATGGAAAGAAAGAAAATTATTTTTTCTTATTGTATTTTTATCTTATCTACTTACAGGTTTACTCAAATGTATAGCGTAGGAACCCATTGTATGTGGAATTAAATTATGAATCCAACGAGTATCCACTCTACATAATGTTGAGTAGATTCACACCAAGGAAACATGAAACACTTAAAAAATATGTTTTTTCAAAGAAACATATTTTTCAAGTATTTTCATTTTTTTCTTAGTGTCAGTCTACTCGAGAGTATGTAGAATCGGTACTCGTTTGATGTGTAATTTAATTCTGCATCCAACTGGGACCTGCACTTGGCATTTGAGTAAACCTATAACGAGATAAGTTGAAAATACAATAAGAAAAAATAATTTTCTTCTTTTCCCTTCAAAAATATTTATACCTGAGGATGAGACCATGAGCTTGAATCTTATTGGAAATTTTGTTAGTATATTTCCCCATTTTAAGGCCCATATTTTACCTCATAATTTCCCTGATGAATGATACATGAGATGGAAAACGTTGCAATAGGAGAGACACTAGATGGTGCCAAAGTACACCAGTATTTTCCATAAAAATTTGGGTATTAGAGCTTCTATGCAACAATTGATTTTGAGATAATGTAGTAGCCTACATAGGTATATACAAGTAGAGATGGATTTCCTAGACATCTCCTTACTAGGAGCCATTTATCATCATGTTATCAAAATTGAGTAGAAATTGAAGTAGAGGAATAATGTACAGTTGGAGTCTACATATGTGCCATTATAGAAGCCTAAAAAAGGTGGCCCTAACTGACAAAATAAATGATAGATTAAGTATAGTAAACCTCTACTACTATCCCAAGTTGTAGGAAAATAAGGGTAATAGGAAGTTAAAGAAGGACACTAGAAAGTGGTGTTGGTTCCACAAAATACCCTAAAACAACATTAATGAATTATTCTTGAAAATATCATTGTTGGCTAATTCTAAAGAAAAATAAGAGGACTCTGGATCATATTCCAATTCATAAAATGATAAAATAAAGTTGATCATAAATGCAAGACCTAGTGCTACAATTTTAACCACGAAAATCGAACTAGAAGAGTCAGATGATCTTGAGGAGGTTGATTTCCTTTTCCATTCATAGATATGGGTGAAGGGGACCTCACTACATTTTATTTTTGATAGTTGGATCCAATATAATCTAACCTTAGCAAATTTCATCAAGATATTGAAGTTTCCGACAATGCCACACCCCCAACCATACACCATTGTTTGGTTGACCCATGGATGAAGAAATTATGTAAACTAACAATGCTACTTTTTGTACAACATCAAGCCCTTCAAAGATGAGGTATTGTGTGATGTTGTCTCGCTAGAATTTTGTGATGTTCATTTAGGAAAACCTTATATGTGGAAAATGAAATTTTTTTTATGAGTTTCATGCATGTAGTTCATTTTTACTCTAGGGGGGTTAGCTCTATATGTTACCATAGGTAGTTTCAACTACCACAAGTTGATTGATGTTAGTAAAATAGAAAAACTATAGGTGGACAAGGTTGTAGAAGCCAATAGAGATATATTTGCTTCACCTATGGTGGTGCCTTTGTATTTCTATATCAAACACTCAATTTACTTAATACCCAGTACTCCTTTACATAATGGATTAATATGTAGATCCTCTCTCTTGGATGATTAGGAAATAAAACATTATATTCATGATCCCATCCAAAATGGATGGTTTTTATCGATATACTCACCTTATGGAACCCAATTGTGTTGGTGCAGGATGTGACATTGAGGGTCTATATTGATTATAGAGACCTAAACAAAGTCATTTTCACTAATAAATACCTAATACCCCGGATTGAAAATCTTCTTGATCTGCTTACAGGTGCCAAGTTCTTTAGTTAGATTTATTTGAACTTAGGTTTCTGATAGTTTTTTATTCAGAAAATTGATGTATGGAAGGAAGCCTTTAGATCTAAATAAGCCCTTTGTGAGTGGTTGGCCATGCCCTTTGGATTCACTAATTTTTTAGGAATGATCATGAGGATGATGAATGATTTCCTATGGCTGTTTACAAACTCTTTTATTTTTGTATATTTTAATGACATCCTCATATTTAGTAGAGCTTAGGAATAACATTTGCAGCACATTCAACAACCACTGACCACCCTATGACAAAAAAAATAGTATGCTGATTTGGAAAAATACTCTTTTTGCATGCATCAAATTTAGTATTTGGGATACATCATGGATGAACATGGGGCACATGTGGACCAAGCCAAGATCCATGCCATCTAGGATTTGCCAACCCAAGTGACCCTAACTAAACTTTGCATCTTCTTGGGCCTTTCTAACTTCTACTAATGCTTCGTAATGGGGTTTTGTCATATCGCTTGGCCCTTAAGTCAAGTGAGCAAGGGTGGAGCTAAAGTATATTTTTCGTAGCATGAATGACAATAGAAATAATTCAAGCATATGAAACATAATTTATGCTTTGCACCAATTTTCACCTTCCTAAACCGCATTTTGGATTAAGACATATTACTTTGAATATGTTATTGGTGTAGTTGTCAGTCAATAAAAACATCAAATGGTCTATCATAATGAAGCTATATTTGATGCTATCCAAAGATACCCCACCTATGACAAGGATATGTACTCCATCATGTAGTTATTTCGATATTGGGAGCATTATATTCTAGGGAATCATACTATCATCCACACTAATCACTATCCTTTGCAACTCATGCATAAAAAGGGAATGTTATAGAATGACTGACATCATAAATGGTCCATGTACCTAAAACAATTCCACTTGAACATCGAGTATAAGAAGGGAAACACCAATGATGTTGTATACTACCTCAGTCAGATAACACTAACCATAGTTCATAACTCTTGTAGGCATGACACCTCTAGGTGGCCAAAGCTATAAAAGAGTGAATTTACTTTTCTTCTACATATTAGGCACTAATTGCAGGTTAACAAGTTCCATGTTGACCTCTATGATGATCTCTTGTGATACCTAGCTCACCTTTGTGTTTTTTAAATGAGAATGTCAGGCTAATTTTGGAAGCTCAGTATAGCCAAGTGGTAGGGAACTTTGGTATTGATAATGAAATAACAATACTTCATAGGAATTTTTATTGGCCAAATCTTTGATAACATGTCCATCAGTATATTCGGTTGTGCAACTCCTTTTCCATTGATAAAGTAGCTATTAAGAAGGAGGGGTTGTACACTCCTCTACCTACCCTAGACAAATATGGGGGGATAGTTTCCATGGATAAAATGTTAGTTTTACCCTCCATTAGTAATGGTAATGGTTGTGTGTTTATGGTTATTGTTCAATTATCTAAGATGGCCATTCTGGCACTACGTAAGAAGGGTATCATAACTGAAGCCACTACAAAATTTTTATTTGAGCATGTTTCAATTCATGTTGGAATACCTTTGATCATTATTTCAAATAGGGGTAGCAGGGTCTTGGGTAACTATAGGTCCATCCATGGCCTCTAATGGATACCAAGATAACTAAATTGACCTCCTTTCATCCACTAACAAATGGACAAACATATGTGTAAACATGATGATTGTTCATATCTTGCACATATATAGCTCCAAGAATCCTTTTTTTCCCCTAGGAAAAATTGTAATTTCTTTAGTAAAAAGAAATTACATTTTGTAGATGCATGTGAGCATATTCCAGAACATAACAGAGACTTGTCTGTCATCATCAAAAACTGAGATAAAAATTCAAAAAATTGTTATCTTTGTTCCACACAGGGAGGTAACAATGACTGTAATATACAGTAAGGAAATCGACTATATATAAAAACTGAAAAGTCTATCAGACGATAAATATATACATATGATTTTAACCATAATCAACAGAAAATTAAACAGTGTTATCCATGAAAGGCCGGTGGTAGTATTGATAGTGTTCTCCATCTTGTTGTTCCTGGATCATCCAGATGCTTGGATCCCTATTCGTTGCTTTTTTTGAAAGGTTGTCAGCAGCTGTGTTCCGCTCCCTAAAAATGTGTTTCCATGCAAAAGAGTCAAAGGATGAAATCAATCTCAGTGCCTCATCCAGTATATGTCTCAAAGTAAAAGCAGAGCATCTAGAGGTTGTATTCAACCAATCAAAAACAACTTTATAATCCCAAAATAATTGTAGATCTCTACAGTTTTTCTCTATTGCAAATTGTATGAGGAATTTAGCAGCTAATAATTCTGCAAAGTTATTAGTGCCTCTTCTGAATCCCATGAGCATGTTGTATGGATGGTGTGGGCTGATATGTAGAATGGCTCCCCCACCACATCCAGTCTCCTGTGCATCCCAATCGAAATAGGCCCATTGCTTGCTGTGATCAATTGATTCAAGAATTATATGTCTGTGCCTCGGGGGAGATGGATCCTCTGGAATGAGGGAGCAGTCAACCAAGACCTTGGCTGGGATAACAGTGTAGCAAGGGGGAAGGTTCTGGGAAATCTGTTTATTTTGGGCGATCTAAATGGCCCAGCTGATCAGAAGAGGTATGCTACGCTGCTTGGTGGCTATGACAGAGGTAAGCAATTTCTTCCAGGCCTCTGAGATAGATGCACTAGTCCAATTACTTTTTGGAGTAACAATAGGTAAAATAATATTCCATAGCTTATGTGCTTAAGAGAATTCAAGGAACAAGTGTTGGACTGATTTGTTGTTGCATTTGCAGAGGTGGCACCAGTGAGGTCCAAACTATGAGCGCTTGAGTAAGTTATCACCAGTTGGAATTTTTTTCCTCTGAATAAACCACATAAGCAGCCTCGTCTGGGGGGGGGGGGGCTTAAGCTTCCAAAGATGTTTCCACCATGCTTAAATGGTTTGTGGTTTTCAGGATTCTGGCAGCACTAAATATCCATCTTTGGGAGTGTATCTCCCTGTTTTTAAGAGGGCCCATATGATCTCATCTTCTCCCTCAGTAATATGGATGTGTGCTTCAGTAAGTGCCTGAGTATAATCATCCCAGAGCTATTCCCATTGAGGTGGGATATTTAGTTGGTGAGCAGATTTCCAGGCCTGATGTAGAAAGGTGGAATTTTCTCCATCCACAATATGAGCCAGATGAGTTATATTATTATCCTGTAGATGATTTGTGAGTTCAATAGGCAGCTTGTGCATGTTCCCACATCCAATCCACGGGTCTATTCCAACTCGTACTTTATCTCTTGAGTGGATTCTCCAAGTAAGTCCAGCTCTGATGGGATCCAAAGCCTTAATCACAGCCTTCCAGATAATTGATATCCCTGTAGTGCTTCTTTGGGGCCTCCTGATCCAATCCAATATCTGTGTTGAGGCAATGTATTTTGATGTGGTCACCTTCAACCAGAGGCTGTCAGCAGATACTAAATGCCATCCAAGCTTAGCAGCTAGAGCAGAAGAGAAATCATCAAGTTTCTTTATACACCATCCCCCCCATTTTTTTGGCAAATTAAGGGCATCCCATTTGACCCAAGCAAAAATCTTGCCCAGTTGGCTTCCCTTCCAGAGAAATCTGTTGCAAAGGGCTTGTACTCTGGTGAGAATACCCCTAGGAATCCAAGCCAGTGACATCCAATAGACAGCAGTGACTTCCAAGGCACTCTTAATGAGAGTGAGTTGGCCAGCTCGAGATAGGTATTTGAAATACCAAATATAAAGTCTTTCTCCATTTTAGATATGAGCCATGTCCAATCTGCTATCTTGTAGCCCAAGGGCTTCAACTTATACCCCAGGTATTTTAGACCATCATCAAGACTCAAATGAGTGAACCGAAAGCGATGAAGTGCAAAATGGATCTCGTGTTGTGTACATTCAGCTGCAGTCAGAGTTGATTTAGTATCATTAATCAACATACCTGCTGCCACTTGAAATAAGGAGAAAGTGGCTTTAATATTAGTAAGATCTCCAATACTACCATTGAGAAATATCAAAACATCATCCACAAAAAGAAGATGTGTGAGCATACAATCATCTAAAATTTTAATCCCATGTAGTTAGCCTCTTCTGTGCTCATCCTTAATAAGCCTACTGAGTCCCTCCATGACAAGGAGAAAGAGTAATGGTGAAAGCAGACAGCCCTATCACAAACCTCTCTTAGAAAAAAAGAAATGGGATGCACTTCCATTTATCAGGACACTAAAGGGATGTAATCCTCTCCTTATGTTCATTTGAACTGTATAATCCTCCCTCTTCATTCTCAAAGACAGTTAGCTCAGATTTTATTTGTCTCAAGGAGTGGTCATCTTGTGTCCTTTTATTGTGTGCCCAATATTTGCACATCTTCTTCAGCTTTGCAAGATTGTGAATAAAACCATTTGTGATGTGGCCCCCTGCCCCTAGTGAGTTTCGCTTCCGGAAATTAGTAACCATGTTGACATATGATGCTTCCTTGAGTCAGGCAGAATAGAAGTTAAAAGGTTCCTTGGGCTTAGCCCTGCCCCCTTCAATTTCCATATAAATAGGTAGGTGATGAGAGATTCCACGCGATCCTACCCATTGTCTGATGTAGAATCCCAAATCAAGTACATTCTCTTTAACTAAGAAATGATTAAGTCCGCGGGCTAGGCCATTCACCCCGGTTCGATTATTTCTCTAGGTGGCTTGTATCTTAGCTATAGGGATGTCTATCAAGTGATGGGAATCCAAGGTGGATGAGAAGTAATTTGAGAGAGCTCGATGTCCCTAGGACTCAGAGTGTCTGATTGAGAAATTGAGATCCCCTCCAAGTATCAAATGATCTGATAGAAATAAATTCGAACCTAGGAGTTTATCCCAAAAATTAGGTCTGTGCTGACAAGGATTGTAAATATTGAAGATTTTGAAATCCATTCCCAGATCCGTTGAATGAATGTCAGCTGCGATATGTCTATCCCCTCCCCAACAATTGAGCAATTTGATAGCATGGGAATTATATCCCAATGCTATACCCCCGGATCTTCCATGTGCATCCAAACAAATAAAACATCACCCAGGAAACATTCTCTCAAGGGTAAGGGTAATATCAATAGTAGGACTAAGAGTCTCCTGTAGAAAGATTATTTCAGGTGAGTCGGTTGCAACTAACAGACGGAGTGCTAGTTTTTTGTCAGGCCTAACAAGCCCTCAACAATTGTAAGAGATAATCTTCATGGAGGGGGTTCAGAAGGGGTTTCTCTTGCTCTAAGTACCCCAAGCATAGTAGACTGCTTGCTCGAAGCTATCTCATCACCAGCCAGACATCGAGCTTTAGAGAGGGAGGATGGTTGGCCTCTATGGAGTTTATGTGAAGGGGGGGAGGGTATGATGTCAAGCCCGATATGATCCAAAGCCTAATGCTTGGATTTTGAATGGGTTAGATATCCAGATGTTGGGGGGGGCTTGTGTTGTAGATGAGGGTGGAGGTGGAGGGTAAATCAACAGAGAGGGAGGGGTGGGAGAGAAGATGGGGTGAGTGGAAGAAAAATTACAAGAAACCAGGATAGAGGCAGTAGGAATGGAAGTAGAGACCATACCAATAGATAAACCAGATGATAAGATATCATGTAAAGATGAGCTATAAAGAGATGATGAAGTGAAAGAGATGCTCTTACCCGAAGTGACTGAATCTTTGGAGGCCGCCCGGGTTTGGGCTGGAGGCAGGGCAGGAGGTCTAAGGGGAGGCCTGCCACGCTTCTTCAAGGTAGCCTATGTAGAGGCCATCACATTTGTTGCCGACACTGTCTATGCTTCTGCCATCCCTTCTGGATATTTTGTATTCCGGTGCTGTTCCCCCTGCAAATGAGCCTCCTATGCCAATGGATGCTGAACTGGTGTATTTTTTCTCGCCCTTCCATTTAGGGGGCAATCTTTCAATAGATGCCCCACCTTTTGGCATCTCCTGCATCTAAATGGGACTCCCTCATAGTCCAAAATCTGCCTCCTTGATATGTTTATCCACCAAATGTTGCTGTGTTCCAATAAGCCATTAGTGAGATCCAGGTGAACCAGTATCCTAGCAAAAGCCATATGCCCTGTGATTTGAAAGGAATCATAAAAAGTGAGGTAGGTGCCAATATCATTCCCTATCCACTTGAAAACATCCTCCATCCAAAAGTGTAGCAGGAGCCCCGGGAGACATACCTAAATAGGCCTAGCATCTACCCTTTCTTGCTCTGGGTCGAACATTGGCGACCATCTCCTAAGAAGCACTGGCACTTGATCGATATGCCAAATTGTGGAGAGTACCTAGTTGGTGTGTGTTAAGCAGCTGAATCGAAGTGCGAACCATCCTTTAACAAATGTTTGTACCTTTGGGGGGTCTTTCAGATGATGACCCCAAACCTCCGAGGTCCATTGCTGTAGCCATTCCACACTAAAATGTATGCCTAAAACATGGCCTACAAGCACTTTCTCTACTATGTCCATGGAGTCCAATAACTGTGTGTCCTCAATGAGCTTTAGGAAAATTTCACAATTCCGTAGCTTTAGACACCTTTTCTTCCTTGAACCCCCATGTGTTCTAGTAGCAGATTCTTTAGATTCTGAGAAAGATCGAGTAGCTGATGATATTGGGGGTGCCCTAGTTCCCGATGGGGCCGTCAATGGTATGGAGGCGAAGATGCCAGGGATGGGGCCAATTCCAATGAAATTTCCGAGGGGAGGAGCCACCAAGGTCAGATGGGCAGACAATACGGGCATCTGAGAAGTAGATAGCAAGGGGTAGACTGCGGAGGGTATGCAAGAGATGGACGAAGGTAAGTTCGATACCTGGACCTCCCCAAGGGTATTAGGGTTATTTAGTGGATCTTCAAAGGCTAGAGAGTTTAGGAAGAGCGACTGCAAAATGTAGTCAGGTAAAGACTGGGCGTCTTCAGGTAGAGTCACAGATGGAATGCGAGAGTTGGAGATGACAAGAAGGGCTTCAAATTTATCGGATAGCTCGCTATCAAATGAGAAATATCCTACTGTTGTGGTCCTAGGATGCATCCAGATGGGAACATCCTTTGAAGGATCCATGGAATAATCTATTAGCTCATCCATAACTGTCGTAACCGCAAGTTTCCAGTTGCCTGCAAAGTCGATGTTACAGGAACGAAGGTAAGTCGGTGAGGGTAAGTGGTGGTCCAAATCCAAGTTGCTTGAAAACCCTAAAACCTGATGATCATACCTGATGCTGATGAAAGGTAAATGAAAATAGGGAGATGCAGAGGAGAATCTTTTACAGGGGCAGTCGGTAATATTGTACTACAATCTCTGAAAACCGCATACGGTTCCTGTAGTGAAACCCTAACCGCATCGTCCTTTGATCAACTATTCATTTTGACAGCTCCAAGAATCTTGTACATGGGATAAAATCCTTTTATATGTTCATTAGAGTTATCATAGAGCCCTCCATGTATATATTGACCATAATACTTTTTAGGTATTCTTGGGGTTCCAAGCATTGGTATTGATTGATGTAGTGCTTCCCAAAGCATCTTCATTAGAAGAGTCATCCCATGTTAAAGATGAGGTAGAAAGAGCAACCAAATTTATGGGACAAATCCAACACCTCCAACAATAGATTCATGATATCCTACAAGAATCTAGTGCCAAGTGTGAGTAATGACATCACCAACATTAGACTCCACACAAGTTTTAAGCTGGAGATAAGCTATGGTTGCATTTATAGAAGAGCACCTCATAAGGCCCCATAGGAAGCTAAAATGACTTTGATATGGCTCTCACAAAATAAAAAAGATTTTGGGTGAAAATGCTCATTAAGGGAATCTTGAAGTAAAAAATAGGCCTCAAAATGAAAAATGTGCCAACAAAATCATCTTTAAAATTACCAATAGGATTCAAGATGATGATGTCATTCCCAAATGTAAATATTTTTGGAGTGAGAAGAGATTTTTTTTTTAACTTATCTCCTTGTAGATCTACTCAAATTTCAAGTGTGTACATTCATTTGCTGCAGAATCGGATTATGCATCCAAAGAGTAACCATGTTGCATAATTTTGAGTAGATCCACATCAAGAAAAAATCAAGATACATGAAAAACATGTTTCAAACACATTTTTCATTTATCTTGAATTTTTCTAGTGTGGATCGACTCAAAAGTATGTAGAGTGGGTACTCATTGGTTGCGTAATCTAACTCCACATCAAAGGTGTGTACACAACCGAAATTTGAGTAAATTTACAAGTATATAAGTCAAAATTACAATAAAAAATGATGTTTTCTTTCTTTTCTTTAAAAAATTCATAATTATTATTTTATTATTGTATTATTTTATTATTTTTCTTAGGAAGTCCATTTTTGACCTCAAAATTCCCCTAATGTTTGAATTAAGTATTCCCCCTTTCCTTTGTTTGCACTTAATATTTAATATAGAACTTCTTTAGCATATTTTATAGAACTTGCTCGACCATATTTTCCATCTATGTTGGAGACCTTGGAGGAAATCAAGTGATTGACCCCCACAAAAATCAATGTTGACTAAATCAAATAGGCTACAATAGATTGGACCATGGACACCAAGGCAAAGGATAACTACTAGTAGGACAAAAAATTCTATTGGGTTGTCAAAGTAGAGAAACTTTTTCACCAAGGAAAGTGGCTAACCAATAGCGAAATTTAGCAGACGTTTACCCATATAATAAGGTAACTTGATGCAATGGATAATATTTCTTCCTAAAGGCGGAGGACTAGACTACATGGATATCATTAACTTCCAACCTCTTGCATTGAATCAATGATTCTCTATCTTCTTTGTAGTTTTTCTATGGTTTTTTGTATCCCAAGATTCTATGGCCATTTTGATGCCATGAACAATGATTTTTGGCCATTTGGTGGGCCAAGGTTTTCCATAGCCCTAACCAAAATTTTTAATCGTCGGATAGTTATTTATGAGATTGTATTATTTTCCCCAAGTGGACATTATATGAAAAAATTGTACTCATAAGAGGTTGATGTACTAAATAACCACCTTGGCGCCCACAAACCTTTTAGTTCTTCATCTTCAAGGATTACAATTTTGGACATATAGTGTTCTTTGTTTATGTTAAAATTATGTTCTTTTTGCCTCTTGTAATGGCTTATACCGAATGCATGTAACTACCATCTCTCTCCCTTCTGAGATAACTACCACCATTCTAGTTATTTTGTGTTCTACAATATTCTATAATTTTATTTATCAGGAGAAGTTGGGTTTTCACAATATTTTGTGCTCTCTAATATACTTATCTCTTTGTTTGTTCAATTTCCTTTCCTACATTTTGTTTGTTCCATTTGAGAGAAATTTGAGTAGAGAAAAATCACCTTTTGGTTGTGAGAAAACATTTTTGTTCATTATGGAAGATGTATGATTGTATTGGTTGTTCTCTATTTTCCAAATTTTATCTATTTGAAGCATAAGAAAAAGAAATCAATAATTAAGAAATCTACAATTTAAAGGAATTTAACCTTCATAGTATAGAATTTAGAATATTTTTTTTTTTATATTTTCTATGATAAACTATTCCAATAGAATACCCATCATAGTTTATAGGTCACTTTTCCTCAAACCGTATAAGTTGATATGTTTGAAATAAAAGAACCACAAATATATCACCTCTGAGCTATATTATCCTTATCATGTCATCCAATGGATTGGACAACTTTACTATGTATTGACTCTCCTAGTGCACTCCATTATATTTCTAGTACTTCCATATCTATTTGAAAAAAAGTGGTGCGGTTGAATTATGCCAAGTTTGTGAAGAATGTTCCATTTGGCTACAACTGAAGGTAATACTAGACATGAAAGAGCACTAATTTGACCAATTCATTATATAAGAAGTTTTTATACCTAAAGGATACAGTACTAGAAGATTCCAACTTATAATCATCATTAATTTTACTATAGTTTCCAATCCCCCAACTTTGAGAACATCATTGTTTTTGAAGGGGATGCATATGTTAGGATCTTACCCTAATCTCCCTTATGATTAAGGGTATTTAGGAGTTAGTAAATTAATTTACAAGGCCATGTTTTGAACAAGGTCCACTAGGTAGGTGGTGTGTGGCTATTCATTGTAAAAGGTTATTTTTTTACTAAATAAGTCCCACTAGCTAGGTGGTACTCATTAATGATGGGATCATGACTGGATTACAATTTAGGTAGCACGGAACTATTTATAAAGGTAGAAAGTTATGTGATGTTTTTTCAAGATTATTATTCTATTAAAGTTATACTTATTTGGAGATTTCCCCCAAGAATTGACCGATGAAAATTTCTCTATTTTTGGATTATTAATATGAGGATAACATTCCACAAGTTCAAAAGGATTCTTTTGCCTATATTTCTTATCTCTCTCTCTCTCTCACACACACACACACATTATTACTACGATTAATCCATCGTTTTGATGATATGAATATATTACATGCAACAATTTGAATGCAAAAAGATATTAAATTTTGATATGAAATTTGGAAGTATGAATATGCCATGAGTTACTAGAATAATTTTATATACCTCCACCATACGTTACTAGAATTATTTGATATATCCTCAAAATTCAATATGATTTAGAGTGAGGTTGATGAGGAGAGTGACAATTAAATAAATCTCAATTTTGCAAGAAGTTGAATTAAAACATACTAATATTTACAACTTGCATTTTGTTGAAATAGTTTAGGCTTAGAAAAACACAATAAATCAATAGATTCTCCATTATTACAAAATATGAGAAAATACTTTATTTTAAAATATCAATAGATTTAAAATTGTATTGACACAAAATGTGGGTGTGTTTATGAGACAAGTCTAAGCATTCTACTTTTTTGGACTTTTCCCAATAATTGTTACCATAATCCAACTATTAAATTGCTGGTGAAATTGTAATTTTGCATCACTTAAATTTTATTTTTGAATCTAAATGTACTCAATGCTATGGAACACCCCTATTTCACCTAAAATATGCAATCTCAGCAATTTGATATTTGCAATGCCAACAGTGATTCTAAATTTTGGCTAGATTTTGGGAAATGTTAGTTGGCAAAATATACCAAGAAAAGGTCCAAAAATTAAAATGTTTGGACTACAATGATTCTACCTACAATATGCAATGTACTCTCTCCTAGGGTTATGCATACATTAATAAAAATAAATGATTTAGTAATTAGCCATTATAGTAATTAGTTTAGTAGAAGGAAAAACATGATTAAACTTAGCCATGTCTATTGTAGATCCATCAACTTTATAAAATAAAAGTCATTGCATATAAAATTCATGGTTTAAAATTTATTCATATTTTTCTTATTTCTCATTATATATTAATTGATATCAAATCTATCATTCTCCACCTCCACAACCAAACCAAAAAATAAGGTCCAGTCCTCTTTATATTCATTTTTTAAAGAAAAGTTTAATGGGAATTACTTCCCTAAAACAATGTAATTTTCATCTTATATCAAGAGAGATCCATCCTTTTCACTTCAAGACTCAACAACCTTCACTTCAAGATGCAACAACCTTCATCAAGTGAGTCACTCCCTATTTTGCATAATATTTGTTTTCTACAACAAAATAAAATGATGTAACTCTCTCTTTGTTGCATAACATTCTTATAAAATTACACAATCTGATAAATCTCTACTTCCTTATTACATGGAGGATTCCACAACCTCTTGAAGGGGATTTTGCTTCTCAATTGTTTGATTTTCATTACCATGAAAGAGTAAAAACCAACTATTTTTTCATAAATAAAATTTGTCATCATTTTTCTTATTTCATTTCTGTGTGAATTTTATTGAAAATAATTTTTTTTCTAAAAAATAAATCTGAAAGAGAATTTTTTAATCTCTATTATAGAAATAACTATTTTTGTGAATTTTTTGGATACCTCAATGTATACAATTTTATGATCACATTTTATTTTATTTTATTTCGTTCTAAATCCCATTGGAACTATTCTTTTATCTACAAAAATAAATCTCAAAGAGAAAACTTTTTATCCCCATAACTATTTTAGAAATAACTATGATAGAAATAGCTATTTTTGTGTTTTTGGGGGACACCTCTATGTATACAACTTTATGTTTAGCCCATAGTTTCCTCCCATTTATACGGTTATTCCTACGTGATACAACTAGGAAAAAAAAATAGAAGTTGCACCAATATTGAATGATTTATTTATTTCATTGTCTCCTTTTATCCTTATAACTTTATGTAGATAGAGAGAATAATAATTGGTTTTTTTTATCTATATCAAACATATTTTTCCTAAAAAGTTATTTTTTATTTTAAATTTATTTTTTTAAAAATTAACATATTATGTTTTTAATTATTTTAATAATATTTAATGGCATATTTTAAAATTATAAAAAGATAGAATTAATAATAAAATAGTTAATAATAAGATAGAATTTTATAATGGTGGATAAAATAAATTAAGATAGAATTTAAGAATACTTAATTTAATATATATATTTTTAAATTAATAATATTTTTTTTATTTATTTATTTATTTAAATGAATAATATTTTTAATGATATTTATAGAGAAATGTGAATTTTGTATAAATATAAATAATATTATTGAAAATTAATAAAAAAACATTATTTTAATTTATCAAGTGTTTTATAATTTAATATGAGGGAGGTGTTATAGTGGTGTGTAAAATGAGTGTAAACATTTAAATATTGGCTCAATATGAGAGAAATGTTGTAGTTTCCATAAAATGAAGAATTAGATAAAACTAAAAAATTAATAAAGTGTAAAAATTAATAAAAATACTAGATTGATTCAAATCAATTTGTTATATATTGTTTTTATTAATAAAAATCAACGTAAATTGGATCTCAAGTTAATTCATTTGATGTGTTTTGCATCTTTGCAACATTGCAAGGGTTTTTGTTATGTTCAGCGGGTCTCCTACAACCCTATGGCCACTGGCTTGGGTGGCCTTTCTTCCTTGCTCCCTTCGCTGGCACCTGTTATAACTTCCTTTAATGCTTTTATCACCAATGGGTTGAAATTTCAGAAGAAAAAGCCCTCATGCTTTGCCAAAAAGCTTGAGGATATTCTAAAGGTAGTGATCAATGCTTCTTAGTCCAGAATAAGGGCTCTTCAACTTGTGGAACGAGGTTTAGTGAGCTAGTTCATGGGTATCTGAACTTCCCCAAGTTCCTTGAAGTATTGGGCAAATAAAAATTGACAGGCACTAATAAAGGGTCAAGTTTCCTCTACTTTCTATGGTAGAGGGTTTTATACCTTCTTTGAGAAAAAGGTACACCGAGACTTGATCTTCAAAAGGAACCCTTATTCCATGATTCTATAGAGTCTCTATTTAGATTAAAGGATCTCGTATTTCAACCCGGAATGTGATGTTCCTTCAACAATTCTTGTATGGATTAAACTCCCCTTCCTCTACATTGTTGTAATGATGCCACTTTTAAAAGCATTGGAAACACCGTGGGTAACTATATTAATCATTCTAAGCCATGAAAGGGATTTTTTTCTTATGCAAGGATCTTTGTGGAAGTAGATTTGGACAAAGGGCTTCTAGCCACAATAAATATCAACGTGGATGTTGGCCCCATATCTAATAAGTGGAATATAACCAAATTCCTTGTAAGTGAAAGATTTGTCACGAGTATGAACACTTTGCTAGAAGCTACGAAAAGAAGATCGAGGAGTAATAGAATCGGGTGACATAATGAAATCAATGGAAATAACCCAAAAGGTGAAGAGGACCATCCAAGCATTCTAACACCCAACCACGTCAAAGAAATCTAGTAGGGAATAAAGGCAAGGGACCAACCTATCCATCCTAAGTGAAGTCATGTCCAGGAAAGGGTACCAACAATTGTGGTGCAACAAAGTCTAATAGCAATAGTTTCGAAGCACTCAACCTGGTTGAAGAAGAAGGTGAGATTCCCTCAAGAAACATCCCTCCCTCTCCTAGTAAGAACTCCAAAACCTCTCCTGGTCTTCCCAAGGATGGAATTTCCCCCCCTGAGGATGCCCTTGTACATGTGTCAAGTGATATTGATACTTCCTCCGATGAGGGTGAGTTCCACTCTTTTAGAGTGGTTCAAATTGGCCCCTCCCTTGCTAGCTCAATTGATGAAAACAGAAAGATAGAGAAAAAGAAGGAACTAGATTGCATTCATCATAAGGTGGGAAGAAAAACGAATAGAAGTGTTAGAATCAGAAAACTTGAAAAGGACATAGAATTAGGAAGACAAGGTATTCTAGAAACACATATCAGAGGGAACTGTAAAAACAAGGAAAGGAGGTAGCTCATGTCCTAATCAAGGCATCACAAATTATCCAATAGAAAATGATGAAACTAATCTCTTGGAATTGCATGGGGTTGGGTTAGATAAAAGAATGTCAAAGGTTAATTCATTAGTTCAAAAAGAAAAACCCCATATTCTCCTACTCTGGAAGACTAAAATGGGGAATCCATTAGAGGAAATTTCAGCCTAAAAATTCCCATGAAATTTCCATGTCATAATACGTAAGCCAATCAAAATCGTTTAAAATTAAAAAGAGGTACATAATGACGTTTCCTATCACTAAGGACTCATGCTTACATCAATCACCCACATAGTGAGGTTACATATTTTACTAAAAATTACATGAAATGCCCAAAATAATGTGATTACATACATATTTGACTTGACCCCAATAGTCCAAACATGATTGAATATTACAATTACTACATCATAGGTCTTTACATGACCTTCAAATTTATGAATAAAACTAAATATAAGGACCTCCACCATGTGGTTACAACATAGATATCATCAATATGAATAGCAACATGCACACCCTCATCATCAATATGCAATATAAGACAATGTAGCTTCAATATCATCAACCTGTGACCAAGTATGCAACATTACCAAATTGTAACAACAACATAAGATTGTTTCGTAGAGATCTATGATCAAATAATCCCCTTGACCTCATCAAGGTCAACTTGCTCTTTCCCTTGGTAGACAGAGCCTCAATCCCCGTACATTAAAGACATAGACCTTTTGCAACACAAAAAGATTTGTGAGAACCAAGAATGCCATCATAAGGTGAGATAGGAAAATGTAGCATCAATCTTCATCAACATCACCATCTAACCAAATCTATCAATATGTGACTAAATATCTCTCAAGTTTTGTTGCAGTAGTATATCAATAACCATCCTCTTAATATCATCATAGGCATCTATCAAAGATAAGGAGAACCTTCAAAATTAATCAAGTGTATCAAGAAGAATCATCACACCATATGCAACTCAAGTGATCATCCATGAGATTCCTATCTGCAATTTATTGATATCCCATGACATAGAGATAATAATAATGTAAGAATTCATTATCATCAACCAATCACAACATGAGATTGTACAATCAAGCTCTTATCAGTATCCCATCTACTTGATCTCATCAAGGGCAACATGCTTTATATACGAAGAACCACAATCCTCAAGAAATATACCATGTCTAGCATATCATGTACATGTATCATCACCATGTAACATATGTGAGAACCAAGAACAACATTATAGGCATCATCCACAACTGCACCATATGAAACTTATGCATCATTGAAGACATAATGACAACATCATATAAGTAGTGAGTGAAAATCATCATCAACAACAAATGTCAATAAGGACCATAGTATGCATATCCTCTTCATGTAACTATAACCAACATCGAAGAGTTCATCATTAACATATGCGACTTCAGCAACATCTACACATCATCATGCAACAAGGAATTCTCAAGAAATCATAATAACAACAATGCACCATTAGAAACATATTAAATGCTCTACCTGAATTGAAACATATCAGAACTTCTCCCTGAGTCTATTCCAAAATTTCTTCATCTCAGATAAACATACGTGACTATCTAGAACAAAACTTGCACATATATGTGATTGTCCTTCATAAGATCCAGGTACAAAAAGTAAAGTGTTGAATTTTCATAGACACAACTCCACCTGAGCCTATATTGTATGTTCTTGTTCATTGCTTCTACACTAGATGTACTGTTAGTAATATAAGAAACATACATATTAAAATAACATGGGAATCATCATCAATATATACACATGTATATCTCCCCCTGAGATCACACATCATTGATCTTGAGGAATCGATAATCATCTTTTGCTCCTCATCAGGTCATGTACATCACATCACTTTTGCAGTCACTGTGAGAAGTAGAGATCAGGTTCTTTTAATCTGAATTTGAATCCTCCTCTCTTCTCGCTGAATTCAATTCTTTAAACACGTATAATTTGTCTGGATTTCTATATCCTTTTGCTATGACTTTTCTAGTTTCCTCATTCATAACCTTGCATTTGGTTGATGTAAACAAAATTATATTTCCTTTATTTTCCATTTTACCTACACTTAGAATATTCTTCTTTATCCCTTGAACTAATAAAGTATCAGTTGCTTCTCTATGTTTATTAATTTTGGCTCTACCTTTTCCAAAAAAATTTGTTGGAGCATTATTTCCAAGAATAACCTTACCATCTTGATTTTTCCTGAGAGACTCCATCTTACTCTTATATCTAGTCATGTGATGAGAGCATATGTTGTCTATGTACCATTCATCTTCATATTCAAATGAGCAGAGAGAAATACCACACCTTATTTGTTCTTTTTATTTCTGCTTATTACGAGAAATGTTGGCGGATCCATCTTTCTCAGGTCTTTTGACATTATTTAATTGCTTGACATGTTGCCTTTGGCAATTCATTGGTTTGTTCATGCATTCTTTTGCTGCATGCCCAAATTTGTTACAAGAATAACATCTTATAGAAAAGGAAGTAGAGGAATCATACTATTTTTGTCTCATATTCCTTTTATTGCAATCAATAATTGTTGGGTGATTTAATTGTGAGTTAAATCCCTGTCATTAATTGTCAACCTGAGGTTTGTAGAACTGACGAGGTATACATGTACTATATGTACTAGGTGGTTATTTATTAAAATATATTAATATAATGCAATTAAAACTAATTTAAAAAACAAAATAAATCAATCTAATCCAAATCAAACCAAACATAAATAAATTGAAATAACACTTGCATAAATGAAATCACACTTGCTGAAAGGAAAAGCACACTTGGATAAAATGAGAACACACTTGCTGAAAATAAATGAAATAAGACAGCTACACTATGTTACCAATATGTACAAAGGTGTGCAAAGTGTGGTTGATGGGGGCCCTCCATTTGTCAGCAAGCACACTGAACAACTATCACATCTTGGAGATCAGAGTGGCAGTATGTATTTCATAAAATGAAGTTACAAGATATTACAAGAATTCTCTCTCCTCACTTTACAAATCACAACTTGGATGGAACTTGGAACCTCCAACTAGCAACTAATGCTAACACTAACACTAACACTTAACCATGAGCTACTAACCCTTTGTATGAAGGGTGCACTCCTATTTATAAAAAAATTGAAGATAACTATTCAATAAATATAGATCCTTAGATCTCCTAAATCCACATTTATCTCTTGTGGTTACAACCAATCTCCTAAAACTATAAGGTACAAATCCTCTCAAAATTCTCTTATCCATGATTCTTCTCCTTTGAATGTGCATAGTTAATGATCCACATCTTCTACAATTATTCCACAAATCTTCATGAGTTGGTATTTGAAAATCGAATTTGGGGTTGGGTGTTAAGTAGGACCCTTCTAGAAGCTCCAAGTAGGCCTACAATATCACAAAACTCATAACACTTATATATATATATATATATATATATATATATATATATATATATATATATATATATATATATATGAAAATATGTTAATTTCCTAATATTTAATCACATATTCACTTAAAATACTTCAAAATCAATGACTTGGAAAATAATAATGATAAACCCATATGATTATGAAAATAGTTACTTATGTAGGGTTATGGGGCTATAGAGTTACAATGAGGGTAAAATGATGGAAATGAAGGTGAAATTGGATGACATTTTGGAGGCCCAACATACCCCCAACTGAAGATGTTGCATGCCCTCATGCAACTATTTCATTGATTTCCTTAATCATAAGTTTATCTTCTTGAAAAAAAATTATTCTGTATGAACTTTGTCTTTGTATTGATTCTCTTTTAACTTTGCATAATCATATAATTTGATAACTTTATTCTTTTTGCAAAGTGTAATTTGAAATACATTTGATTGCAACATATATTTTTTATGGTTGGTTCTTGTGTGACAACTAAAATTTTATGAGTATTAGTTCTTGTGTAACAATACTTTTGTTATTGTTGTTGCATCAAAATACTTGAAAAAATTGAGAATTCCTTTTTAAATCCCCTAGTGACTGCCATCCATTTAATGTTCTCATCAAATGATCATTACAAAACATATAAACTTTTGGAATCAAAACACAATAATATTTTATTTGGAAAAAATATTTTGGTTACGATGAAATGAAATGTGACATGTGGCATGAAATGTGAATATATATTGATATTCCTTCCCCCCAACTAAAGGTGTTTTTAGTTTTTGGCAAATGAGAAATGGAACATAAATGAAGTGAGTTATTTTCCAAAATCACAATTTTAGTATTTAAGGAATTACATGATTAAAGATTAGAAAACAACACACCTTCACTTACCTGAAAAGTGGACAAGCTATGTATATTGAAGAGTTTCGCTATTGCTGCTGGATCATGGAATATGAAGTAAAAGAATCTGATATTGCTTCTTCTTTCTCTTCTTTGTATGAATTGAGGATGAGATTGGAATCTTTATTGCTATGGCTACTGAATTGAGTCCTCCTACAAACTGCTGAAATCATGTAGTCTTCATTCGCTCCACTCAATGGCATAATTCTTATCTATGTGAATAAATGTATCAATTTCGAACATAGAAAATAAATTGTTGGATTATTTACCATTAATGAATGCCATTAACCAACACGAGACTACTCAGCATTGATGTCAATGAGAGTCAAGATGCCTAAGTACATCTTACTAGGTACAAATAGATGTTTCATAGGCAAGTCACCTAGAAGATCCGACAAACATGGGACATTGATGTATTCCCACTGTTTATTGTTGAGAGAGCTTGCCATTAAGGCATGCAAGCCTCAAGGTACTTGAAAGATCTCTAGTTTTGATCCTAGATGATGTGTCAAAGTTGACGAGTCAAAACTTGTTAGAAGGGACGCCTTAATGAATTCGATATCATCTAACATGAGTATACAATAATAATTTGAAGGACTATAAATGAAAAATTTTCATTGAAGTAAGGTTTATTTAACAGAAAGGAAAAGGAAAATGGGGTGACTCAACTTTGTAAGGAGTTGAACGACTTTATTTTTGGGTTAAGGGTGAGTGAAAATGAGGTAGGAAAGTATGAAGATTGCAAAGGGAAATGAGTTTTTGGTAGTAGGGATATGGAAAGTTATGGATCGACTGTAGGCTTAAAATGTGTAGCAATGGTGTAGTGGATTTGATTTTACATTGAATGATCATGCTCTTCTGAAGGAAACCTGGTCTTTGAAATGGTACTCGTGCATATAACGATCTTCTTTCATCATCCTGGAACCTTCAAAAACTTAGCAACTTCTACAATAAAATGTAAGACTATAAAGAGAGAGAGATGATTAGTCTCTCTTCATCTGATATATACACAAAGAACTCAGAAATAGTACTAATAAAATAAATTCACGAAAAATTAAATGCACTTTTACCTATTTCTAGCCAATCTTGAGCTTTCCATACACTTAATGCTTCATTAATATACCATAAACCAAATTTGCATAAAATACTAAATTGTGTCGATTCTGAGCTACCAAAAATATGGATTGTTGCATTGCCTTGCCTCTTTTACAACTTGCAATTAGACTCAAATGATGGTTTGTTAATTATTGTAGTTGGATTTTTAATATTTGCAGTTTTTTATGAAAGTCTAAGTTCATAACTGCATTTGTTCTTTTTCTTTAACGCTCCACCCTTGTCCATGATTGTGTGGATAAAGAAAATGCTCAAAATTTAAAATTATTGGATCATCTTGAAACCAACGCCAAAGTTTAGATCTTATCTCTCTGAATCCAATGCAATTCATTTCAATGAAAACAAACTTTGGATTCTCTTGGAATCATGTTTTGTTAGTTTTGGGAAACAAAACAAAAAAAACGAATTTTGAGTTGCAGGAATGCTTAGTGAGCAGTCTGTACGTTGACTAGGTCATGACTTGGCAATTTTTTACTGGTTCTCATCGACCAGTGTATGGTTGACACTTGGCACTATTTTACTGGTTGACATGTGGTTATTTTTATTGGCTATGGTTTTGTTATGGAGGGCCAACGAGCGAGTGCCACATGGACCAACCATTGGTTGCCACCTGACCTCCTCGTGGTGGACTAAAATTTATTAAGGGTAGAATTTCCCTCCACAAGAATCGAAACCGAGACTGCATGTTAACTGACAAATCGCTTTACCAATCCACCTACCACATGTTTCTTATTTAATATAGTTTCAAACTCCCATTTAAGTTTTATGCGCGCACTATTGGGGAAAGGGGTCAGGGCTTAAGCCCTAGCCCTTGGCCACACTAGGGCCATGGCACCACAAGTGGGGGCCAAGGGCTAGGCCTTAGCCCAGCCCACTATCCCATGTAATTCATCATGTAACCAATGCAAAAGGATAAAGGGTGCAATGGAGGAATGGGGATTAGCACCTAATTTTCGGCATCCAACATGGTCATATGGTGCCTACATGACCAAGATTTTCGGAACTGGGGCTAAATGCAGATTTTAAATGTCCTACAAAATTTGATTGCTGATTGGGAATACAAGCCAGGTTTTCATGCAATTTCCGCATTCAGGGCGCACAGGCCGAGTTTGGGTCGAATTGTAGGATTATTAACCACAAATTTGTGCAAAAACTTTAAACAATCATATTTTACTCAATTTTTGGCCAAATGAGGTGTAGAAAGAGTCAAAACAGGGGTTTTTGATAGCGTTGGATCCATTGGAGACATTATTTTTTCTTTTTGAGTGCTGTAAAATCTTGTTATTATACTTCGGAGTATGAATTTAGATCTCTTATCCAATTTTTGTTGCCAAAATTTAAAACTAATTTGGTTCAATTTTCTTTTCTGATCTTCCAGATCGTAGAGAGCACAAGAAGAGAGCATACTTAGAAATATTGAAACTCTTTATTCATTTGGAATGTGAAATTAAAAAGAAAAATCAAAACGATTTGATCTCTAACTTCAAATTGTGGCTCTCAAAACTCTATTTGTTTTCCTTCTTCTCAAATATTCCTTCTCTTTCTACATCTTCCTGCAAATTATTAGTGAGCTGGTTGGCTCTTACTTCACCACCAATAAATAAAATTGCAAATAAAATCTAATCTCATTTAAAAAATAAAATTAAAAAAAACATCACCAAACTTGGTTTTATTCATCAATTTTATCCCACTCTACACTACTAGAAATAGAAAATTTGTTTCAAGTGTATGCATATTTCTAGTGTAACTATGTTTGTAACATGAGTAAAAATATATCCATGCTTAGTTTTGAAAATTATGCATTAAAACACATCAAAGCATGAAAAAACAATTGTTTTGATAATGCAATCAAGAAGTAAGGAAGAATGGAAGAGTGATGTGACTTGATCCTTGATTGGAACCATCTTTCAATAAGGCCATGGCATTCCCAATTCATTTTTTGGTTTAGATCACATTGAATATTCTCATTTGCTATGCATTCATCAATATTAGATTCTATTGGTTGCTCCCCATCAAAAGTATTGCATGATTATTTAATCTCTTCAACATATTAACAACAAGACTCAAAAGAGACATGAAGATCCTCTTGTGGAGGTGGAGAGATAGATATGTTTATGTATGCAGTTAAAACAAACTCTTCTTAAGAGGCATATATCCCATCTATTTCTAATATTTGAGAAAATTCTTGGAAGGACATTCTTCAAACTCTTGATTATCTATTATTTACTCCAACTGGTTGATAATTCCTATCATTCACATAGATTAGTACAAAGTATTGAAAGAAACTATAATGAGTTGTCTAAACTTTCAAAATAAACACCTATGTATACCTCCCCAATAACGGTGCTAAAATGTTGGGTGATTTAATTGTGGGTTAAATTCCTGTCATTAATTGTCAACCTGGGGTTCGTAGAACTGATGAGGTATACCTGTACTATATGTACTAGGTTGTTATTTATTAGAATAGATTAATATAATGCAACTAAAACTAATTTGCAAAGAAAATTAAATTCATCTAATCCAAATCAAACCAAACATAAAGAAATTGAAATCATGGTTACATAAATCAAATCACACTTACTTGAAAATGAAATCACACTTGCAGATTCGAAATCACACCACATTTGCATAAATGAAATCACACATGCTGAAAGGAAAACCACACTTGCATAAAATGAAAACACACTTACTGAAAATAAATGAAATAAAACAACTACACTATGCTACCAATATGTACAAAGGTGTGCAGACTGTGGTTGATGGGGGCCCTCCATTCCTCAACAAGCACACTGAACAACTATCACACCTTGGAGATCAATGTGGTAGTATGTATTTCATAAAATGAAGTTACAAGATATTACAAGAATTCTCTCTTCTCATTTTACAAATCACATCTTGGATGGAACTTGGAACCTCCAAATATCAACTAACGCTAACACTAACATTTAACCACTAGTTACTAACCCTTTGTATGAAGGGTGCATTACTATCTATACAAAAATTGAAGATAACTATTCAATAAATATAGATCCTTAGATCTCTCCTAAATCCACATTTATCTCTTATGGTTACAACCAATATCCTAAAAATATAAGATACAAATCCTCTCAAAATTATCTCATCCATGATTCTTCTCCTTTGAATGTTCATAGTTAATGATCCACATCTTCTACAATTATTCCACAAATATTCATGAGTTGAAATTTGAAATTCAAATTTGTGGTTGGGTGCCCAAGTAGGACCCTTCTAGAATCTCCAAGTAGGCCTACAATATCACAAAACTCATAACACTTTTATATATATATGAAACTATGTTAATTTCCTAATATTTAATCACCAATTCACTTAACATACTTAAAATCAATGACTTGGAAAATAATAATGATAAACCCATATGATTATGAAAATGGTTACTTGATGTAGGGTTATGGGGCTATAGAATTATAGAATGAGGGTAAAATTATGGAAATGAAGGTGAGAGTGGAGGACATTTTGGAGACCCAACAATAGCTTTGTGACAAAATATGTTGCAAGAAAAACAATATCCCTTAAAGAAACCTGAGTACCTGGGAACTAATGATATTCCATTGAAGCGACTATTTTCTTGAGATCAAAACCATCTTCTTATGCAATTGACTACAACATTTCCATAGTTATGACATATAAAACATTCAACATTATTGATCAGAGGAGAGAATCGATTAAAGTCTCTATTATTGCGAGCAAATGATTTCTTTTGAAAATTATTCTTCTTTGGATGTTGATCTGGTTGACTTCATATCTCTTTGACAAGAATTTCATATTTCATAATGTTACCTTTCAAGATCCTTGTACAAGCCTATAAACTAGATTCTCCTTTTATAGTTTCATGAGAACGAAGACAAGATTTAATGGCGGGAGACCTTTGACTACTAATAATATTATCCAAAATCTTATTACTATCTTGAAATCTCAAATGTTTATCCTTTTCTTCTAATTTACCTTTTAGAATGTTTACTTCAACCTCCATTCTTTGGTATTTCTCTTCCTTTTCTAGATACTGCTTTTTCACTCCTTCTTCAACCTTTCTTCTTTCTTCCACCTACTCCTTTAGTTTGAGAATCTCTTCCTTCAGCCCATTTTGTTGTTCTTCAAATGATTGAAGTAGCTCTTCATTTTTCTTGTTTTATTTTTCAAGATCTTCTCTTAGAGGGACGATCCCAACTTCAAGACCTTCACAATATTGTTTAGATTCTACAACAACATTTACCGATTTAATATGATCCCTGTTATCATATGCCGACAACTTATCTTTAAAGATTAATAATATTTTTCAAATCAAGATCAAGTTTTCTTCTAAGATCAAAATTTTCTTCTAACTTATCTTATTTTGAATCAGTGACTACATCTGATATAACAAAGGTTTTTTTATCATCATGTTCATATTTTGACACATTAGAAATTAGATTACTCGAGAGTTCTTTTGATGAACAACCTTCCTTTGGCTTTTCTTCATGGATTGCCTATAGCTTATCCCATACTTCCTTTTCAGTTGCATAATGCATAACCCAATTTAATGCTTAATCAGGTATGCTATTAATGATGTCACTTAATGCCTTACTATTCTTTTGCATTGCTTTGACTAATGGAGGAATTTTGGAGAAGAAATTGCATAGTAAATACCAAACATCAAGGTTCATTAGATTAGACTTCATATTTTCTTTCCATTGTTGATAATTATCATTACTTAACATCGGTACACCATCATTATCCATTGTTTATGTATTGCCTTGTTATTTTTCTTCTAGGGCCATCATTTTTTAATATGTTTTCTCTTTAGAATTCTTACTTTCACTTTTACCCATGAGATGATCTAGGTGGCTCCAGAAATGCTCAAGATTCAGAAGTGGCTTTGGAAAATCTCAAAATAAAAGTCATTGGATTGAAGTGGAACTAGGTTCAGATCGAAGATCTCAATGCAAGCTTTCCAACGGCGTGAACGACACCTCAATGTGAGTTCATATGAGAAAGTTATGGCGAGTCAAAGTTCTGGTCAAACTGGGCCTAGTGGCAACCACCAACGAGGAGACAATTTGACATTTACTAGTGCACGGGCTTTAGCCATTGAAACGGGTGAATTTATCACCTTTTTAATTTTTTCGGTGACCTTAATAACTCAGCGGAATTTTTTTGTTCAATATGGCTTATATAAAAATAATTTAAAATCAGTTGGGGAGCCACAAACCCCTTCAACTTCATGTCATTTTATATGCCATATATATATTATATATGGGTCGTGGCCACAAGAGACTCGAAGCCTGCCAAACCATTGTAATGGCCACCAAAAAAGGGCGTTGGTAGGGATAAAACACACTCGGCCCGAGTGGGATGGCCTGCCAATGAGCAACCCCATATACATAATAAACAACAAAAATAATGCCAAGTTTTAAAACCACCGCATAACGAATCACCGAAAAATGAGATGGGTCTGCGGGTTTGAAATCGTGACCTGCTCCCTCCAACGATTTCACACCAACATGCCAACAGTTGGGCATGGAATCCCGCCAAGGCATGTTTTGGGGCTTAAAGCCCAAGTTTTGAGCAATTATTTTGTAAAAGCTCTGCGAATTGCAGGCGTGGAGTGCAAAGTCATAATAGAGTCACAAGGTTATTTGCCCTAGTTTTGTAATGTAATGTTGGTTGGATAGACCTACCCATGGTCCACGGACCATGGGATTGTATAAATAGAGCGAGGCTCTAAGTGTAGCAAATAAAAAATAACTAAGAGAGATGAGAGGAGGAGAAGTCTAAGTGATTGAGTCGAAGTGTAACATGTGTCTCTGAGTCATAGAGTAGGAGAAGGCTTTGCAGCTATGTGCACATAGGCCTATTAGTCCATAGCTAAGTGCGCAGATCCCTGCAGTCGAGTGCGCAGGGCAGGTCGAGTCTGTAATCATTGGGAAAATCAATAAAGAGAAGTTTTACTACATTTCTGTGTATCTTTTCCGGGGTTAATGCATGATTGTATATAATTTTCAAGTATACTATTTCTTTACTACGTTGCCCTATATGAATATTTTGTATAACTAATTATTACTTAAAGTATTCAAGTAGGCAAAGATAAGTAACTAATATTGGAATATAAGCAAGATCTTGGGTAATACCGTAGAGTGCGGTGCACAACCCCTGGGTAGGGCTGCGCGAAGGCAGTGTATCATGCTGCGAGAAACGTGAAAGTACGCGAAGCAACCTACACGCAGGGACAAACAGTAGACAAGTCGAACTCATCAGACATCTCTAGGGTGTGGAAACCTGGTTCTAGCACCCTCCCATACTACTTCGGGTGAGACCTCAGTCCGTGCTCCGCGGATAGTTGCCAAAAGGGCCAATAGTACTAGGATTTGTTTGGCTAATAACTCTAAACCTGGGTTAGGGCCCAACAAGCCAACAAATGGTTCCATTGTTGGGACCAGGATCTGCATAGAGATGTCCAATGTCATACCACTGGAATCTAACAAAAAAAAGAATTAAAGATTGGTTGGATAAAAAAATTCACGAGTTTGCGGCACAGGAAAACAAGAATCTACAACTATCAAAGGAAGAGTGATTAGAATGCTACTTAGACACATAGATCCATGGAATTTTCTTTGCATCCTTCCCCACTAAGTTTTACGAGTGGATCGCGAAGCTAGCAGACAGTCAAGGAAGGTGTAAGCTCGATAGACCTATTGTGTGGACTCCAAAATTAGTGTGCAGACTAGAAGCATCAGAGGATAAGATCGCGTGCACTGTTGATCACTGGCTCGATCTAATTATAGGAGGATTCATCACAGAGTTCACGGTAGATACTTCAATCAGCTATAGAGAGGCAGAACGATGCTTCCTTAAAGGACCGCGAGGTACGTACGTTAAATCTTTGAACACTTGGATTAAAATGCTACTATGTGAAAACCGGGTTATGTGAATAAATTGATGTTTATGGCTACGTGGAGTGGGAGAATATACAGAAATGAAGGTAGCACAAAACTTGAAACTAGCCCCTTGATTTCACGTCCGCGAGAGAGCGAGGAAGCGATCACAAAGGTCTCACCAAGAAGTGCGATCAGTTTGATAAGGTAGAGAATTCTGCACATACCACCCCAACCCACACCACTGCCATTTTCACCATCTTCACCCCCATCTTCACCCATACCACCTCCGCCACCACCGCAATTCAATTTTGGCAAGCATGATAAAGTTACTAGTGTTCAAGGGAGTAGGGAATGAAGATCTGGACTAGTTTTGGTTTGTGATAAGGGTTGTATGGGAAGCGTAGGGAGTCACAAAGGACAATATAAAGAAAGCCACATTGGTTAGTGCTTAGTAGGATCGCGCGCTAACCATGGTAGATTAAGCATTCCAATGACAATCTGAACGTGGGGATCGCAAATATCCAAGTTGCACTGAACAAAGAATTTAGAAGGCCAAAGTCAGAGACGCAATCGATCATTGGGTTCAAGGAAATCACGATGCTTCTAGGCGAGACCCCTTGGGAGTTGGATCAGAGACTGAAGTGTTCAATTCATGAAGCTAATATGATCTTGATGGATGGGCAACACTGCACATGGTTTGTAGCATCGCTAACACCGCATCTAAGGAATGCGTTGTCACAATAGAGGCTAACCACTGAGGCCGGGGCCTTGGAGATCGCGATGAGGCTGCGCAAGACCCCGATACAAGATCCCAACCTAGGAGATCAGCAGATCCATGCCCAGTTGAAAAACTTGTGCCTTGATATGCAGAGTTTGAAATAAGACATGACAACTCGCCCAGAAGTGCGCGAGGAGGTATGGTGTGTAAAGTGCAAAGGTCAGGGACATGACAAGGACCACTGCCCAGTGTTTGCAAATTACCTTGTGGGAGGAGGATCAATGCCATTAATACCAGAGGCACAAGCAGGACAAAGCGCGGTGCCTCCACTATGGTGCACAATTTGTTAGATAGGAGGAAAACATGCTACAGATAACTGCTATCTACTACAGAAGTATACGTAGAATTGACAGTAGTTTTTCTGTAATTTCTATAGGTCGGTAGGACATGATGAGAGCACCTGTAGAAGTTATGAGCTGATGATGGATCAAACTTCTACCTAGAAAGTTTAGGCCAAAACTAGCCCCTCGATCAAAATGCAGGAATTTTGTGCACTGGATTTCAGGGGCACGGACGAGGCCAAGGTGGAGGGGGATCAGGAAGAGGTCATGGATAGCTGATATGTTACAAATGCAGAGGGTTGGGGAATTATGCCCATGATTGTACAAATCCAATGGGACCATCATGCTTATATTGTATGCAGTTTGATCATGAGATAAAGGACTGTCCCACACTGATAGCGAGGTTGCGCGATAAAGGAACACTCCAGCCTCCCCCGACTCAGAACCTGCAAATGATGAGTTCTAAGCTGTGTGAGGAAGACCCTAATGTAAATATCATGCTCCAGAGTGGTACTATGATAGGGGATGACAAAGGTAAGCAACTTGAAGAAAGTACCTGGGTTCGCAAGGCTCCAACGAAGGAACCAGAATTTGATTTGGAGTGCGCTAAGGAGTCCTTCTAGGAAGTTAAGAGGAGATTCACAGATGCCTCCATTTCAAGAAGTAAAGATAGACTAGAGCCGGAAATGGACCCATCAATGTTCACTACGTTCTTAGAGACATGCATGAAGCTACTATGTGACAACAAGGCTGTAAAGGGGCTGCAAGAACTCATAACTAGATGCGCTGGGACTACGCCAGGAGAAGCATGCGTAGTGTGGAAGATCAGAAATCACATGGCGCGAACAGGGAGGGAGATGAGATTGACTGCATAGATTGGGGAATATGAGATGGATCAAGTGATTCTGGATCTAGGGTAGGACGCAAACATCCTACCAAAACAGACATGGGAGCACATGGGCAGGCATGTGTTGCAATGATCTCCTACCCAACTACGAATGTCAAACCAAAAAAATATCCTACCTATGGGGAGACTACAAGGAATCACAGTAGATATTGGAGGTGCAAGGGTGCTAGTAGATTTCAAAGTGATAGAAATTGTTGATGAAAGCAATCCCTACCCCACGCTACTGGGAATAGATTGGGCCACTGACATGAATGGAGTGATAAATCTAAAGAAGCACAAGATGATTTTTGAGAAAAAGTCACTATGCGTAGTGGTACCTTTAGACCCTACGGAAGGAACGTTCTACATAGAGTCAGTGCATGACTATGATAACGATGATGATCTAGATTGCATCTACAAGATAACTACGCACGAGCAAGACTGGGTAAATCCAATTGTGGATGGCTGAATCTCATGGGAGTGCGAAAGCTCTTGCACATCAGATTCTGATGAAGAGATAGAACAATGGTAGAACCAATTACATGAGGTAACCATGCTCAACTGTAACATGATGACGAGATCGTTGTGCTGTGTAACAATAGAGATAAGGGATCTTCCTACGTATGACGAGTTATGTTAAGTGTTGCACAACAATTTGTCACCGTCCCTGCTACCCCTGTCCCATATCTTGGAGGACTCATTCTGAGACCTATGAGAAGTGACATTGCCTAAAAACACTTGCATTGCATTCCTCTGAACATGAGCTTTGTTTAACCTGAAGAAATCTCCTACTGAAAAACCCTAAAAATAGCTCTTTTTTTATTGGCATGGTCCCATAGTTCAGCCCTCACGCCAAGGGGGCAAATCCTCCAAAGAGGGCGCACCAATTGGCGCTCTGTCATAAAGTCGCACCCACGCCAACCATATTGAGAGGTGTTTTTTAAAAATAAATGGTGGAGGTTTTTTCCCAACAAATTCTTGGATTGCTATCTATCTTGAGTTGGGTGGTTTGGCTACAGATTTTGATAGAGAGGAAGTGGTTTTCCACCTCTCATGGAAGCTTCCTTGATGATATGGCCAATCCCATGATTATTGGTTATAATCCCAACTCCCCTTCCTCCATCTATAAAAGCTTGCCCATTTCGTTTGCAAGCTAGTTCCTCACAAATTCCCAAGAGCTTCATGCTACAAGAGCCTTCTTGATTCCCTTAAGGCCAAATCCAAGCAAGGAGACTATTGTCCAAGATCCAAAGAGAGAGGCTTGTATTCCCGATAGGCTTTGCGAGACATGTTCTGCTGACGACCCGCCAAAGGAGAATCCAACGTCAGAACATTGGTTGTACTCACCTTTGATTGATTATTAATGAACGACTATTGGTTATGGTTCCACTCTTGTTATTATTTATGATGATGATGAGTTATGTCTTTTCTGACTGACATATAGTTGCGTATACTAGATTTTATGCTTGCATTTGTATTATTTCTTGTATGTGCAGGTGTTCATTCACGAAGATCGTGAGGATTGTGATCTGTCAGAGCAGAGGAACTAGAGCACCACCTCTCCTACAAACAATAGCGTTGGACTCTAGGTAGGCCTTCATCACTAGTCTGTTTATTTGTAATTGGGAACTTGTGCTATAGCGTTTGACGATTGTTGCTAGACCCGGTCTAGGCTAGTAGGGATCGCCTCTGTCTGCAGAGGGGATTTACCTCTTCAACAATTTGGCGACCATACTGGGGAGCTTGTCTTTCCTTTTTGGTTGTTTCTTGACTTTTGCTTGCTTGGTCAGCCTTTTGGGCTAGGTTCTTTTGCTGTTTTTGCTTCTTGGTTTGCCTGGTTATCGTTGGTTTGGTTTTGGATTGCTTATTTTTCATTTTGGGCACAACAAACTTGACTGGCATGTTTTTTTGCATAAAAGTCGCACCAATTGGCGCTAGTTGTCAATATATTACTCGCGCCAATCCTTAAAAGGCACTAGTTTCAGCCTGACAATCGCGCCAGGCCTGGGGACTGCTAAGGTTTTGCTTGATTTTAAGCCTTCTGAGCTTGGTCTTTGTTTTTGGATACATTTTCTCGACTGCTTGAGTGTGTTGGAGTCCTGTTTGACTGGTTTTAACCTTCATCCTTTGGTTGTTTTCCATTTTCTATTGATTCCACATTCTTAGCCCTAGGGCATCTAGTGGCTTTGTGTGTCAAGCCTTCCTTAGGAGTTTTTGGTCTTTTATTGGTCCAATCAACTTTCTGATTGCTCCCCTGCATTCGTTTAATGGTTGTTAATCATTTCATTGCGTTGTTTGAGTGACTTACCTCTTTTTCACTTGAATTCCACCTTGTTTCGCTTTGGGTCTAGATTACACGGCTCATTTGTGTCTTTGGGATTTTTCTCGGTTTTGAAGGGATGCTTTGTCAATTTAGGAATTTGATTGTGCTTGCATTGAGTGAAATTTGCTTGTTTTTTTCTCTTATCATCATTTCTCAAATTGCTCTCTTTTCATTAGTTTTTCAATTTGTTTAGTGCATCTTTCCCTTAACATTAAAAGAAAAAAAAACTCTTTTGCTTTTCATTCATTAATGTGAATTAGAGCTTTTCGTTGTTATTAGTGATTAGTGACTTTGAAGAAAATCTTTTTGATTTCCATTAGTTGCATGAGAGATATCGTTGGTTGTCCTCTGATCATTTTGTTTTTGTGAAAGCTCTCAACTCTTTTATAGTTAGCGTTCATCGAATAAAATGATATACTATGGCATATAGCTTGCATTTAGGAGATTTTGAGATACTACATTCGCTAGGGCCTAAAAACTAAAACGTAATTGAAGATAAACGTTAAAATCTACTCAATTTACACTAAGGCAACATTGGAATTTAACGAAACATATTTAGAGGTCTAGACTAGAGACTTGCTCCGGCGTCGTTAAACCTAGTTACTTTTGTTTCCACTCGAGGTTGGGTGATTCCTCCTTCTGTGACTCAATAGTGGTCTAGTACGGAATTGTTCTCCCACGTACCGTCAAGTATATGGGGAGACCCCACTAGGTTATCATCCTTTATCCATAGGAAGCCAAGTCTGCCACCCTATACCCGTGATACACCGAACACAACATTTGGGGAGATTATTGCACGTACGGAAAGTCCTTGGTTGATTTCTCTTTCATTTCTAGAACCAAGGTGTATATTGTAGTTCATGGTTATTTGTTACACCCTCTTTGCCTAGTATCCCTGAGCAGTCATTTGATCTTTTCTGACTCCCTAAATTTGAAAGGATCACCAAGCGCTTGTTCTTTCACACTTGTTTCAAATTTGAAAGTGATAGAGTCACCTTTTATCCATTTCTTGACTCTTAAAACATGAAATGGTGAAGTTTCTTAATTTCAATGTGGTAGGAATTAAATCACCCGCGATCACACGCCCTGTTAGATTCTTCTTGTTGTCCGTTTGATTATGTGTCTTGACTCTTTTTCTGCCCCGTGTGCGATTTTCAGTTTTTGATGGCAACTTTTTCAGAGTCCATCAACCCAGGAATCCCCTCTGACGGGAATCCTGGTCATTTTCCTCCTTTTGGGAATATTTGTGCTCCTTACATGGTCAAAACACCTTCTGCTCTTCTGCGGAAGGTTAAGTTTCCTTGTAAATTGTGCAAGGATGACCATATTCTTCGTGATTGTCCTGACATTCCTAGGATCTTAGAAGTATGGTCTCACGATCTGGCTCATCCCTCATCATCCTCTGATGCTAATGGCGATGCTATCCTATCAACTGGAAATGGTGAGAAGAAAGGGAAGATTCGAATCCCCTGTAGACTATGTGAAGGCAACCATCCCCTTCACCTTTGTCCACTCATGGATAAAGTTTACGCTGTCTTGGAAAGTCTTATAGCTTCCTCACCACAAATTCCCATTGGTTATCAAAGGCTCTCCTTAGACCCTCTCCCTGTCGACAACGAGATTGACTTAGATTCTTCTCTTGTCCATCCTCCTCCTTCTGAACCTAGCTGTGCTAAGCCTATTCCAAACCAACCATTGGTTGGAAAGAGTGTCGACTCAGGTTCACCACCCGTCGATCACTCTGTTTCGAAAGAGCGTCATGCTCATGTTCTTCTCGTCTCGTCAGGTTCTCCTGAGTTTGAAAACGACCCTCCTATCCTAGCTGATCTAGAGAGTCCTTCTTCAGTTCTTGTAGAGCAGGGGGGCAATCATACGATTCCCCCACCAAGTAGTTCAGTCGTTTCCTTCAACTGGAGTCACCTAACTGCTTTCCGCCTTCCATCCCATGTGCCTTTCTAGATTACAGTACATGCCTATGATAAGGTAGTACCTGGCACTGTTTTGGATGAGGGTGCATCTATTAGTCTTATGCCTTTCACTACTTGGCAAGCTTTGGGCTCCCCACAGCTTGTGTCGGTCACACAAAATTTGTTAGTGTTTGACGAAGGAACCAATAAACCATTACGGATCCTTCTGAAGTTCCCTATTACTTTTGGAGGCAAAATCATCTATATAGACGTACTGGTTACCCAAGGTGCTTTAGATTTCAGTCTTCTCCTTGGTTGTGACTATGTTTACGCCATGGGGGCCCTTGTCTCTTCACTTTTCCATGTAGTTTGCTTTCCACATGATGGAAGAATCGAGACTATAGATCAATTATCATTCTTTAGTCCCCCGGTGCCTCCTGCGCATTTGTCATCCCCTCCTGGTTTTTATCCACCGGTTGTATCTGCCCCACCGCAGGTCAACTATGTGGCTACTTATCCCATGCCTGTATCCAGTGATGCTGCCGTCATGCATAATGTCTTGGGGTCATTGGGTCCTGACTTCCATGATGTTTTCCTTCCACCGGGAGTGGCACTCTTGGAAGCAACGACTTCCTGTTCTTTATGATGAAGTTTGTTCGGAGCATAGTTCACTTTCCTATGTCAAGCTCTTAAAAAATGAAACTGGGTCTGGTCAAGCATAGTTCCTGATCTTGTGTCAAGCTCGTTAAAAAATGAAACAAGGGTTATGAGGATAGTTCTTTTACTGTGTCAACCTCATTAAAAAAATGAAATAACTGCCTTTCCAAATCGAGTCTTTTGATTAAGATCTCGTAAAATACAAGTCGAGTCTTTCCAAGATCTCGAAAGTGAACCTTCATTCCATCCACTTTGTTGAATGCAATGAAGCTTGGGGGGC